>CADDXX010000493.1:507690-625730 GCA_902810485.1 Alauda arvensis
ATGTAGGTAATAAAAACTTGCTTTTTTTTTTTTTTTCAAATGACATGCCAATATGTCCGTGTTGATTCAAATGCTCTTCCAGTTGTAAAATCACTCTGATTTTTTCCTCTCAGCCAGAAGAATGCCACTGGCATTCACCAAGCAGAAAGGAGAAAAACAAATCTTTTGTTCAAGATCATTCAGTTTGAGTGTTTAAATGGAGACCAACGACCTTGAATACAGGCCTGTGTGCAAGAACCTTGTATTATTCAGAGCTCAGAAGTTATCTCCTCTCCCTGCAGTAATTCTGAAACAAGTGTGCTTGAGCTTAAATGCTTATGCCCTCCAGCCAGCCTTGGGCAGAAACCTTCAATGAAGGTTTCACTTGAACCAAGAGGAACCAATCTGAGTGCTAAAATACATAAACGTGGCTCTTTTAACACTTCCTTCRTTACTTTGTAAGAAACAGTCTGGCATGACAACATTTCCCTTTGCCTCTGTTAGAGAAACACAATAAAATATTGTCCTGATCATTTTCTCTGTGATACTTTGACAGATTTCTTAGATCATYACATTGGTGCAGGTTGTATGTGTCTGCTTTCAGAGATACTGAATTAGTTTGCACATGAAGATKAATCTACTTCTGAAGTGGATTTTTTTTTAGCCATTGTTATGTGTACAGAGGTACTAGCTTAATGATAATATCTATGCTGACTAGAATAACTAAAGTTTTCACTTCATCCTTTTCTTCCACAAACCCCATGAGATACCTGCCCCATGAAAGGGAGGTCTGTAGGGATCATTTTGGAGTACATAACTGCTGAAGAAGTAGAATTATGCAACACATTAAAGAGTGTAACTTTAATTGGATTGACCTGATTTCACACTGGATTTCACTGAAGCAGAGGACATGGTTAACTTCAGAGTTTAATTTTGTTCTCATTTATACTTATATAAATCCAAGGAAATAARTGAAAATGGAATTCAAATAGCATTATTTTACATAGAGTCCTTTCTACAATGAATATATGTATCACTCAAGACTATATKTGGTTATCCTAATTCTGAACGCACTCAGTTAAAAATTACTCTAAGATCTGAAAATTTTATCATTGTAATAAATCCTGGTCAAGGACTGACAGGAATAAGTCCATGTATTAAAGACAAACCATTAATAATATCTGAAAAATAAGTAATGATCTTGGAGTTGAATTGTTCTTCAAGTACATGATCACCAAAGCAAACACCAAGGTAATCTGAAGAGATATAGTCAGATACTGGACTCATGATAATGCATTTGAATGTTGATGTTTTATTAGCTGCAGTGAGTTGGTTTTAACTCAAACACTGCATATGGGTTATATGCAACATATGCCATTTTGCACTCAATTTTCTTCCACTGTCTAAAACTCAGGTCTGTCGTTTGTTCTCTTACTTGTATTGCTGTGAAGAAGTTATATCTTTGGTAAAGTCCAAAGTCACACTTCACAAAGGAAAGAAAATTAAACTTGACCTTTGTTGAAGCTGCAAAGCAGTAACACAAGGAAAAGAAAATAATAGAAAGTTTTGTTTTGCTCTTCCCTGTAGTAACCTATAGTTATCTTTTTTTCAAAGCAATTTYTGTATGTTCTAGTTCAAACCTAAGTTCAGTTTCAAGCTGTTCATTCTAGTGCAATTCCAATACAGCTGGCACTTCTGGAAAGCAGCCCATGTGGGTTTAAGCACAGTGTACTGTAAAAAAAGTAATTTTCTTGGTACACTGTAAGAGATCAGGTATTGCTGTCCTTAACAAAATAAAAAAAAAAATATACAAAAGAATTTATTTATCTTTCCAATTTTTACTATGCAGAAAGACAGAAATACAAATCCTTCACTAAGACAGAACTTGCCTTCTGATGCACAGATGAAAGAATACATTTGTAGACATATAGATTAAATAATTCTCTATCCACTGTAAGAGATAAGGTTCCTCTCCATTTGAATGCATGTATTCTGTTATAATGTGCATTGTTTTGAAACACAGTTCTTTTGCAAGCACTCTCATTTGTGCTCAGTGGTTCAGGGAGTCCTGTTGTTCCCCAGTTTCTGTGAGAAACAATACTTTCCAATTCAACAGCTATAAACCCAAGACAAGCTATTACTCTCTGTCTACATTAGCTTGTCTTTTCTGCTTTGCAGCATATTTGACTACGAGCTGCATAATACATGGTTTAAAAAGAGAAAATATTCTATCCTAACACTTCAGATACTCTATTTTAATGATATGAGATAATCAGATTATCATCTGATGATGAAATAGCATCTTAAAGTGTCATGAGCAATCTGTCTGCATTTTGCTGACAGTATGCAAATATGCACTTGAGTGGATTTCCAACACAAAGCATTTCTGCATATCAAGAACATATGATCTTTTCCTAAAGAAAAGCTCTCAATAGAAGGGGTAAATTTACCAGATTTTCTTTGTTCTTTGGTGCATCTCAGTAYCTGAATCTATACCTTTCAATCAAAGCAATGCTCTACAAAGCCAAAGTGTGTGAAATATGAATATTTTCCATTCTCTTTCCACTTCCACGGGTTGGAATCTACCTAAGGGCTGGTTTACTTTATGAGAATTGATAACCATTCCTTAGGAAAACCAATTCTGAGTAGGCTGCAGACTGCAGGATAAAATGCACTGTAAGGATTTGGGGTCTTTAAACACAGCTGTGAAAATAGCCTACTTGCTGTTCCTAGTCCTCAGAATCAATGCACTAGGAAAAAAAGCAAACCAAACGTGAGGCAGAGGCAAGAAGCTGGAAAGGGGTTGTGCAGATTGGTTGACATGGGCTTGAATTCCCAGCCAGCATAGCTATGAATGGATGAGTGTTAGTAGAAGGGGTTCTGGGGAAACAAGAATTGCCTGCTAATTCCTTCTTTAAGGGTGGTAAGGGAAAGATACAACTGACAGATAAATAGGAGACAGAGGCCAGGGTTCAGTTCCCTAAGTATAGGTAATTCAGTTCCCTAAGTATAGGGAAGGAAGGAGTGCCAAGTAATTTTCCAGAGAGTTTCCCTATTATAGAATTCCATACACTTCCCTGTCAAGAAGTATTGGATCGTAAACTTGAATGAAACAAAAAAATAATTACTGTAATTTTTCTGTGTAATTATTTTATGTTCCAGCTGCTCCTCCCTGACCCTGAGACTTCTGATTATCTTTATTTCCTGCCAGGGCAAAGATAGTCATTGCTTCAAGGGAAGTTRTCACGATCTTATGATAAAAGCAACCACTGTGCATAAAAGTAAATACAGAGAGTACTGCAAACTGTGTACAGATGAAAACTGATTCAGAAAGGGTTGTTTTCCACATGATTTTGCATGAAATACTGATTCTCTTCAATTTTTACATTTGTTATTGTTGCAGTGCAACGTGTGCATAAGAAAATTTCCAATGTGATTAAAAATGACACATCTGTTACAGAAACAACCATATGAGAGGACTGACAACACACAATGAAACAGAAACATATGCTCATTTCTATCTGACAGAAAGTAGACTAAAATTTAAGAAACATGATGTTAGCAATACCAGGCAATACAACAGAAGACAAATAGCCAATATACTACAATTTAAAAGGAGTTTGTGAGAAATCAAATATTGYTGTCTCTTAATTAGGACAAACCTTTTTATGTACATACAAAAGAGGCAAGGAAAGATGACTGTTTAACTCGGATAAAAAAATATTTATAGATATTCTATGCTAAGAATAAGCCTCAGCCAGGTACATTTTCTTACTTTACATTCATGTCTGTAGATTTCTCAGTGTATTCTGAAATAAGTTTTAAGAGGAACAATATTAAAATGCATGCATAGGAGATTTCTTGAGTAAAATAAAGGATAATTTTTATGAGTGAATTAGATTCTTTATGAACTGGAAACACACCCTCTACAACCAGTGCAGCAGAAGTGCRCTTTAATACACAACTTTTTAGTAAATTATTYATTTTTAAAAATGTTTTACAAGTCTGYTTATCTGTACTTGGTACTTTGGATTGCAATAGATTTTAGATTATATTCTGCTTAATTCTCCACTGTGCTTAGTCGGTTTAGCATGGAAAGTGCTATTAGTGACAATGAGGAAGAAAAAACAAGCAGGWGAGTTCAGCTGAGATTGCCATACACGCATCAGTCAGAGTTCATCAGGCAATTCAGCCTCAGCAGTTGCAGTCTCTGAGSTGTTCTGCTGGGATTGCTCACAGTTCTTGTGCTCTTTTTGTTCCCTCTGCTTAGGGACTATGATCTGATTTAAAGAGGCTGTATGAAAAGATCCACACCATGTTTTCCCATTACTATGGAAAATGAGGAATACGTGTATGRAAAGGGGATTGCAACCAGATAAAGTAATTTTAGCACCCTGCAGTTGACCCTGTAAATTGTTACAGTGCTCTGCCTACATGGCRGTTTAGTTTTAGGAACTCCACCTCTGAGCACAGTCACAACAATGTGGGCAGTTTTGACTAAGTGACTAAAAAACATTGCATGCTGCATTGACTTTGGCACTTGAGTGGTTGGTAATGAAACAAGACAAAGCAATTGTAGAAGTTCAGCAATAGCCAAGTCCAGCAGAGTGATGAGTGCTGCAAGAGTGGCATAGCAGAGATTGTTCCATGATCCTGGTCAGGCTGTGAGTATTTGTGCCCTTAAACCACGACAGTTTGTCAGGGAGGGTCAGCTTACAATTTTCAGCAGTATACTTYTGAATGTCTTTAAAAGTAACAAGAGCAACAATATTGCAGCTTTGAACAATATGGACATAAACAGTGTCAGGTTTGCAGTTTTGGTTTTGTCTTTTTTTTTCCAATTGCATCCACTGCCCCATGTTGCAAATCACTGCCCCATGTTCCTTTTAATTACATAAGCACTGTAAGTAGCAGATTTGACAAAGAAATCTCTGAAGAATATGAAGAATATATCTATGTTTGCAAGAAGAATATGAACAAAGCACAAAGYACATCCTCAGTAAAAACGGACTAATTGCATATTATTGGAACAAAGAGGAGAGATTCTGCCTGTGGTGAAAAACTTGATGGTACAAGGGAGAGAACYACCAATTAATGAGTATGTTTATTCCATGTTAATTGCCAGTTCTGGGACCAATACATGTTAAGCACACTTAGAAGGCTTCTGATAACCCTCTGTGCCTAAAGCTCTTTCTAGCGCATGCCRTGCTTACAATTCATCTGCTTCTCATAAAACCAGTGTTGCCAAGTAAGATGAAAAATGTATCAAGTGGTAATAAAAGCTAATACCCTCTTAAGGGTGTCTTATTCTGCAGATTTATAGRTGCTATAAATCCTCACTGCAGATAAACTCACAATGACTATGTTTTCCACAGTTCAAAGTTCTTCAAACATGGGTGGGCTGGGACTTCCTTACCCCAAGAGACATCATCTGTGAATTGTGTATAAAATCTTTAGTAAGAACAGCAAAATGTAACCATCACAACTGTCATAAATGCCACAGTTTTTTTCACAACCAAGAGTCACAAATACCTTTGGCTGGGCTCTGAGCTTTCACAGCATCAAAATAAACTGCTCATCCAGTTGGCAGAGTACTTGGAGACTCCAAGGGGTAGCCTAACACTAGCATTTTAYGTAATCTGTGTACAAATGGAAGTGATTCATTTCACCTGGTTTGGAGTTTAGAACCTTGCYTTCCTGTATTGTTTTGATCCATTGGGCAATGAATGCAACACAGCCTGGTTCAAGATGCACACAGAACTCCAGCTTACAGCCACTCCATCAGCTGCAGTATCAACTCTGTCTCATAAACAAGGTTTATTTCTCTRTGCCAAGAAAAATGGTTATTCCAGCCATTACCTATTCAAGGCAGATTTCACAGACACCAGTACATAAGCTTGCTATTCACACAGCACAAAAGACGTTATTTCTGTTTATTGCAACGTCCTCTGTCATTCCCCTTGGAAATGTTATTTTCCTATAATGTATACAGGTGAGGAGGCTGGAAATTAAGTAAAAAAATGTTTTCCAATTTTTTTGATGAATCCCCTTCYTAACCAAGAACTGAGGGTGGGATGGGAATGAAAGATATTTTTCTTTTCTCCAATCCCCAAAACCTTCAAGAAAAAACACATTGGTTRTCATACACCTTTTTCATCATCTGTTCCCTTCCATTTTAACTCAGTACATTTGCTCCCACTTCAGAAAGCTATCTTCAGAGAACAAGGGGYAGACGCATGCCAAAACAAACTTCTATTAAACCTAACAGGCAAACTTCTGTAAGAATAGGACAGTAGTTTTCTTCATACGATTTGGGCCCTGGCATTTTTCTATGCTACTCTTCTTCCAAGGGACAGCCCATCTGCCCCCACAACTGTAACTTATGTGGGAATAAAACTTGAATACCCTTCGTTCACACCAAGAAAAAAAAAAAAACACGTACAAGCCAACAGAGCAAGGCAACAGGTATACACTACAAAATAATACACAGGTATTAAAAGTGAACAAACCAACCATATAACTGTAAATAAACTTATATGACTATGACAAACCAAACAGAAAAAACCAAACATTTAGCCATACTGGATTTCCCACCATTCCTTCAAAAAGTGAACTAATACTCAGCTAAAACCATGTAAACTCAGGAACAACACAGGACAAACCAGTTCAGAAAGACAAACCTGACAGGTGAGGGCAAAAGAAAACCAAGAAAAATACATGAAGTGTCTACAGGAGAAATCATGTGGCCATGGTTATGCTGAGACCTGCAAAAGCTCTGCTCATCCTCTTTCTCTTTCCTGCATTGTCACACCAGCTGTTCTTACATACTCTCTGCTACACTGACCCAATTCTTCCAGGAATCAAGGGTATGTGTCTTAATTCTGTGGTGTGTTTAAGACAGAGAGGCTTTGTATCTCTCAGCTCAAAACCATGGTCATCTCAAAGTGGTTAATTGTGGGAACTCTAAAAATCCCTTCAGGCACACTTCTAGGCTTTGCTCCTGAAATATTTACCACAGAGTTCTCTGCCTAGACTCACAGAAAACGCTTCCCTCAGGGTGCCTGCAGAACCACTGCCAATCTACCCTGGATTGCTTCCTTCATTGGTCACTTAGCCCTGCCCACCCCAATTATTCCTCCCTCATCCCCTCTATAGGTTGTGGCCCTTTGCCCTGCCCTTTGCACCACCCCTGTGCCCTCAGACCATTGGCCACTAACCCCGTATTTAAGCCCTGAGCACCACATTGTCTGGGTCTTCTCTTCCTGGTCCCTTCAGTATGCTGGAATAAGCTTCTTCTGGAACAGATCCTGCAGGAGGTCCTTCGTGTCTTTTCCCCACTGAGGCATGTGTATGTGTGTGCATGGACCTGCAATGGCTGTTCCTGTGCCTGCTCTGAGCTATGTGTGTGTGCATGGACCTGCAATGGCTGTTCCTGTGCCTGCTCTGAGCCCTGTGTGTGTGCATGGACCTGCAATGGCTGTTCTGTGCCTGTTCTGAGCTGTGTGTGTGTGCATGGATCTGAAATGGCTGTTCCTGTGCCTGCTCTGAGCAGCTTTGGAAGGAGATGCTTTGAGAAGGTAGCAGCATTTCCGCCCTGTGTGTGTGCATGGACCTGTAATGGCTGTTCCTGTGTCCTGCTTTGAGCGGCTTTGGAAGGAGATGCTTTGAGAAGGTAGCAGCATTTCCCATTCCTGCCATGTTGCTACGGTTAATTTCATTCACATTTGGCCTTAGTCAACAAGCAATAATCAGTAACGTGCAGTTCAGAGGCTTGTTCAAGATGCACATTTAATGATCAGATAGATGTAGTTCCTTAAAAGCAATATTAACATTTTTCTTGCATTGTAATTGTGTAGCACCTGTTTTAAGATCATCAGGTTTTATAGTGCTGGTCTTAAAGGTACATTTTACGGTAAGAGATTTACAAATGCCATGACAGAAAATTTAAGAAAAAAAGCTACATTGAAATGAGCATCAAAAGTAAATAAGTACACCACTAAGCTCATTAAACTAAGTTTTGTTTTATCTGCATTTTTTTTCACTCCTAAAAATCAGAGAAACTCWGAATGAACAGGATGTACTGGGGCCCCACATATGAAAAAAAGACAAGTGGGAACAGCCTTAAGCTGAGAGAGGGCAGGTTTTGATTAGATATTAGGAATAAATTCTTTACTGCAAGGGTGGTGAGGCACTGGAACAGCTTGTTCACAAAGTGTGTGGACTCCCCACCCCCAGATGTATCCAAGACAAGGCTGGATGGGGCTCTGAGTAACCTGGTCTGGTGGAATCTAGTGGATGCTCAAGACTTCTTAGGTTTTCTGATACAATATTTTTGCAACTAATGAAAACCGAAGAGTAAAAGTTGTTTTTAATTATATAACACCAGTGTATTTCTTGTGTATGTATAAAATGGAATTTAATCCTATGTTTGGGCAGGTGCTTATGATTGAGCTATGTTTCAATAGGCCAGCACAGAGTAGTCACAATCATTTAGGACGATATGTTTACAAACACAAGCAAAATTTATGCAGACAAGAAGCACAACAGTGAATGTAAAAGAGCCACAGCAACCCAAAACACTGTAAAGATGACAATGTGAAAAATTATGAATTATGGTAATTTGCAAATTGCACACAGAAACTGTATTCCTTTTAACTAAATTGATACCCATAATTTTGCATGCAGCTGTATATATCAAATGRGAGGACTGTTCAACATGCTTTTGTGTAAAAGCTTAATATGAAGATGGATTCTGTAGAAATAATGGCACCGGGAAGGACTGATGGGTTGTAGGCAGGAAATTGTAAGACAGTGATAAAATGGATACAKTTATGTGAAATGCATTTTGAAAACTTGCAGTACCATTTGAACCATAAATGTCATAGTTAGATACTATGCAAATGGTAAATGTATGTGTTAAAATGGCAAAAACTAAGCATGGCCATTATCTTTTCAGAGTGATTTTTAAGTTCTTATTCTAACAGGTAGGTGATGTCAATGCTGATGAATGTGTGAACACATTCTGTAAGTATCTAGGCATATCAGGCTAGCAGAGTACTCTGATGGCAGATGATTAATGCCTGGATGGCAGATGATTAATACCATTTATATTCTGATTTCTATCTTAAAATTTAAGAGGTTTATTTCACGTTTGGGACTTCTTTTAATGTCTGAGGAATTACTCTGTATTTTTATTTCAGTGGGAGGGGCGAAAAAGGGCATGGTTTTAAACAAGAGTCAAACTGCAATTATTGCAGCATGTATGTGCTAAAAGCTAAAATTTGTTATTGGCAAAAAAATAACATCTTTCATTAGATCCTAACTAAAGTAGCAAATCCAAGTCATCWAGCACCTTTGACTGAAGGCAAGAACATTGAGACACACAGACAGATTTTAGTGACATACATTTTACTATTCTGATTCAGCAAAAGAATGGCTTTTTACTGTCTATTTTCTTCCCTGCAGAGGATAAAGAAGACAAAGACTTGCTGGTCWTTTCTGAATGACAACATGTTTCCTTGCTTTTGTCTGCTACTGAGAAGTGTATAAATACAATTTTTTTAATTTAATTTTTATTAAACACCAAATGTTATTTTTTAATAAACTACAAAAAACTAATGTTCCAATAATTTTCAGTAGTAACTGAGTRTACAGTTGGTAATTCTTAAATACAGCTTCAAGAACTTGGATGAATTTCTAGGTAAGATTGTAGCACTATTGTTAATATTTATATTTCTCATAAGCATGTTTTATCTTCTGAAGAGAATAAAACTTTAAATTTGAAAACAATTGCAGTATTGTCATAAGTATTCAGGTTCATTGAGATCACAATAGGAACAAAAACTATCACTGTTTTAGCAACTAAATTGCCTTAGGACTGCTAGATAAGGTGAACCATGAAGTTCTCATCCTTGGTGTTTTCTACTAATAACTAATTATATATTCATCATTATCAGAATGCTGCTCATCTTCTCTGTGGAAAGTARTATCTCCTCACTTGTTTTCACAGGAGGTATGCAATGAGCTTTTCTACTATTTTTTAAAGTCAAATTACCCACCCAAAGGCAGATATCTATCCCAGTGCCTCTTCGCTCCCATTGTTCCCCTTTCTCTGGAAAGGAAGAACACTTTCCTAACTGACTCTCTTTAATCTTGGATTTGTGTTTCACAGGAATATTTTTTTACTTTTATATCTCTGATGGAAAGGGAAGTGAAATTGATTGATCTGCGTGGAGAAGACTACACCCATTTATCAGATTTCAACCTCACATTACATCAGATTTACTCATTTTGCTCACTCAGCTTCAGTGGAAAAACAAAAACCAAYCTCACTTCCCACTGTCAATACCTCAGCACCTTCTTTGTTGTTTTTTTTCCACTTTCTGTGTTTCTTCTGTACCTTGAGCATAAATATTTGTGAATCCATCCCGGAAGGGTTGGACAAATTGAAAAGCAATGCAATGCTCTGGCAGTGGTCCTTCAGTGCACCAGGACCTTTGTGCCACCYTTACAGCTTAATTTTTAACCACCACAACTCTTGTTGGAAATAATTTTYAAAAAATCAAACTCAAAGTAACAGGTGTGATGTATTTAATATATTAACCAAACAATACAGATCTTTTTTGATGGATTTTCTGCCTGGAATATCATTATCCAATGCTAAACAGAGTCTAAAAAGCAGAATAATTAGTGAATCATCATCTGGCAGAATCTTACTGCTGTGACCTACAGGTATGAAGACKTCAGTAAAATAGAAAGAAGCATTTTAGTTCCCTTTGAAATGATACAAAAGGACTGAATTTGTCACTGACATGCTATATACATCTAGACKATACTTGCCTCTCTGTAGATACTGGTAGGTAATGGTGAAAAGCAACCTGAAAGTGTCCTTAGAATTCTCCCTGTGCACTGAGTCTCTAAAGAACATGGTCTATTTTAGAGGATAAAGTGATAGAAGAYTTGACAGGAGAAATTCAATTTCCAAAATCCTTTAAGCTTTTGTCAGGACACCTTGGGTCTGCCCACAGTGGGAGGTGGCACATCCTGACAGCCAGGGCCCATCKTCTCCCAGCCAAGAGCAGGGCAGGCAGGGGGCACTGGGATAACCCCAGCCATGGCCTTGCTGGGAAAAGGGATGGGATTGTCCCAGGGGTGTGCAGGGCAGGGCTGTGGGGAGCTGTGCCCAACTCACAGAGGCCGTGTCTGGGCAGGGCTGGGCCTGGCGGGGGTCCTTGGGCTTTGGTAGGGCAGGGAGCTGGAATWCAGTGATCCTTGTGGGTCCCTTCCAACTCGGGATATTTGATGATGACTAAGAAGGCCAAGTAAAAGTAAATTAGCTGCTGCTGTGCTTCTGTTCCATCAGCAGTACCATCAGTGAATTCTAAACTTCAAAACCTGTTGGGGTTTGGGTTTGTTTGGTTGGTTTTTGTGTGGGGTTTTTTTCTTTTTTTTTTTTTTTTTTTTTTCCCTCTGACTGACAGGTGTTTCTTCCATCCATCGTCATTTGTCACTGAAGTAACACATGAAGGAAAGAAATGGTGAGTAGTTCCAGCACGTCACATACCAATATTTAATACTTAGTGCTTCTGTACTCCTTCACTCCAAAAAGAGATGTCATTTTGAAGGCAGCTGTCAGAAGACAGAAAAGCAGGAAATTGTGGTTGTGGGACAGCTGGCTAAACAAAATGGGTGTCTGTGCACTTGATGTCTCCACACTGAACGTATCCCAACAAGTCTCAAACCTGCTTGTTCAACAAACCCTTTTTCCAGTAGGAGAGCATATTGGCATAGCTTTCTTTCCATGCCCCACTTGCTGTCTAATGATTTCAAAAGTTGGAAAGACAGGTTAGTGGCAGCTTCTGAATTTTCAGTGCAGTCTGCATCCTMAAAGACCAGAAAGAGAGCATGTTCTGAGACCAGGAATTTCTCTGAGACACCCATGAATTTTGGTGGGAAAATGAAGTCCAGCTCTACYCCATTTTCCAGAAATGCTTCTGAGTAATTTTCCTCAGGAAACAATTCTGTCTGTGGATGGAGGAGCAACTCTGAGAAGGGTAATCACAAAGAGCTATGATTTCCAGTGCAGAATCATAAGTTTCCATACTCATCAGTGGTTCTAAACACATCATTTTCAGTGTACTGGTTTTTAGAACAATTAGATCCCCCCTTACTATGTAGAGGGAAATTAACTATTTATTTCATGAAATGTACTGCTCTGGTCAAATGTCAAATCAATATTTAAATACGGCATCATACAAGCAACAACAGAGCATAAATATTCTCTCTTATTTCATTTTCAAGTTACAATTCCTCTTAGAGAACTTCTATTTAAATGGAAGTTGCATTCTCTATTTGAGACAACAGTGTGGGCTGTGTGCATGATGGGCATTTAAATTTTAGGAGTAGAGATAAGTACTTTACTCTTTATTTGAACAAGAAGGGAATGTAAGTCTTAATATGATATCCCTGTAGACCACATACTAGCAATTGTGACAAAAAAAAAAAAATTTGATAAAATGTACCAAAGGAGAAAATACTGAAATGAATGAAATAGAGGAAGAATCAGTTCTTACATGTAGTTAAAGGATAGTAATGTGCAAAATCTGTGATCCCACCCCCAGATGCAATGTTTATCAGCTAGCAAAACCAGACAAACACAAAGTTGTTTATTTAAAATTAAATAAAATAAAAGAAAATAAATTTTCCTAGCAAAGTTTACAGTTATCTAAAAAAAGTACAGATATTCTGGAATACTTCTGTAATACTGCCTTTAGAGGACTGGTAAATAGGTCACAAGCATATTGTYTGACAAAAAACTTGTTCAGTATACTTTTCAGATAGAATTTTCTCAGAACATTTTGTTTTCATCAATGCTTAGCACTGTTTATGAATTTTCTGATTAAAAAGAACACTTCTGAATTCAAAACTAGTATTTATTACATAAGGTTTTTATCAGCTATGGCACAAAGGTTCCAGAGTATTAGGTGGGAAAAAGGTGACAAACAAACCACCTGTTTGGCACTCAGCTCAGGTAGTCAAAGGGTGCAGTCAAGGACATCTTCACCCCACAGTGGATGTCTCCAGGGAGTGTACATGGATAGTGCAGCCTCAGATAACTGCTGCACCAAGAGCAAGTAAATCTCCACGACAATATTGAGAACACAAACCAGATTCCTTAATCTTTGTCTTCAACTATGGCTGCAGTTACCACATTCTTTAATGTTTTTTTTTTTTTTTCATTGACAATATTGCCCAGCACACTGAACAGTAGCTGGGAATCCCTGAGATGCAGTATGTTCCTTGTCCCTCATATTTTTCCTGGACTTCTTCCCCAAAACATAAAATAAGACAGGCTCACTATCAAAAATATTTCCTGTAATGTGATGCTGAAGATCCTTCAGATCTTTGTGGTTGGGAAAGGGGTAAAATGGGGGAGAAACAAATCCAAAACAGTGTAAACTCAGGAGTTTCCAGTTTGACTTAAATAAGCAGGAAAGTTCTTTAAATATTAGGAACCACAGCTGTTTTCCAAACTAATTTCCTGCTGATCACATTTCTTCTGTCAAAAAAAGTGTTTCCTGTGGACTCTGTGGAATTCAGAGTACTTCATGCTGTGTGTTTGTGAACTGAATTTCTTGTTCCTGAGAGAAATTCTTTTCTTTGGCAGGCAAGGGGAAATATWATCAAACTCTTTTAAAGTCAAAGAGCTACTGCAGTGAAATGAAAAACAAAGAGGGATTAATTAACTGTAGCTGTGCCAATTTATCAAATCTTTCTGTTTTGTTTCCTAAACCAATTATTACAAAACATTTAAAAGAATAAGYCTCTTCACAGCATACAGAATATCACTTTCTTGTACTTGATGGGATCAATGTTTTATATTTGCACAGACTTATACTGAATTACCTATCCCCCCCTGTAAAATAAAAAAGTATATTGGCTCCATTCTCTAAGATTTTTTCTTTTCATATGTTTCTGTATATAAATTCCAGAATGTAGTTCAAAATGRAAGATGATTAATATAATTTGTGTACATTTGAGACATTAATTCCAGCATGTAAAAATGCAAAAGAAAATCCATCTTCTAGTTATATTGCAGACAAATTATATATATATATATATATGTAATAATGCAATAGTTTAATCAATGGTAAGAATACATTTGAAAAAGACAAAAAAAAAAGAAAGAATGACACTATATTCAGGGAAGAGAAGTGTCCAGGTAGAAAAAGTCTTTTGACAGATGTTAAATAATTAGCAGAGCATTTCTTTAATGGTGATACAGGAAATTTATTTAATAACTATAGTCTGTTCTACTTTTTCCTATGAAACCTCCATTAAGTGGGCTCCTGAAAGATAAGGCTGAAACCAGAGAGTTCCTGAAAATGTTAAATTGGAAATTTCAAAAATAGCAGCCTATTGTACTTTAGATATTTGTACCAAAGTGAGGGTTCRATCTTTTCATGTAACAGATATCCTGGGATGGATTTTGTAACTTCCACAGGAACAAGGAAAGTTTTGAAAACCTACTTCATTCCATCACCTGCCTCTCTCTGGATAAAGAAAGAATGTGTAAAGAACATTTGATGTCTACCTGTTAATTTCCTTTATCTTTTCCAGTTTTAGGCCCAAACTGACATAATTCTATCAGCATGTTTTCATTTTCTGCACAAAAATAGTCTCAATTTTAAAATTAATRTAGGGAGACCTATTTATTACAACTGTTCATATTTCTCCAACTTTTATAATCAGAAATAATTTTGCTTCTCATATTCCAATACCTACCAATCCAGGAAAGTCTATGGCATAACTCTCCTTAYAGGAGATCACATCCTACTGGGTTCTAATCTAACAATATCTTTCTTCATCATATTAAAAGCTTTGATCTCAGCTCACTGCAAAATTTGAACAACAAAACCCAAATAGACTGCTACTGTAATAGTATTTTACATGGTACTATTTAAATGCTTTTTGCTAAATGTAAAAGACTTTGCACCAGCTGAAGTAAACCAGGATTTAAAATTATTTTTTCTGGTCCCTCGTACCCCTCTTTCACATGGATAATAAAATACTGGTATCCTTCTTCCCTCTACACCATGGAAATGTAGGAACTACCATAAATGAATTCTGTCAAGAGGGAAAGATAAGCAAACATCTTGAAATTCACATGTCCATGAGTGCATGGCTTGTCAAATGTTAATTTAAACTAATCCAAAAACCAAACCCCCAAATGATAAAAAAAAAACCCCTGCACTGTATTTTTTCAAACTCTGGAACTCCTGTTTTTATACTGAGGAAAAAGAATCCAAAAGGGATAGTTCACATTAAGAAAATCTATCCCATAGCTGTGCCATAAAGGAACCAACGCTTCTGGTCTCATTTCCATATTAATGTCTGTGAGAACTGCTTCCTGATAAATCAGCAGCATTTGTGTCATAAACTGATATTCTGAATATGTAGAAAATAATTGTAATTTAGTGTTTTCCCTAGATGCAAGTGTGAGAATGTTAACAGGAAGAGTTGTGGGTGTGGCAGTAAAAGATAACACAGCTGGTGTGAAGTTCATCTTTTGATGTGGCATTTTGGAGCTGCTTTTCCTGCAAACCCCCTGCAAACCACATGGTGTTTCAGAGTGTGTGTTCACTCACAACTGGTGAAGAAACAAATTAATTAACACATTTGTTTTAAAAGATGGTAGTTCCTAGTGGTATTTTCAGTTAAGACAGAATTCAGTTCTGTGTAAGTCACAGCATTTTCCAGAGCTTTCTTTGGGAGGCAGATCTTTTAAGTCAGTATTAGTTTTCTCGTCTCCTTTTCAGCATCATGACCTTGTCAGATAAACACAAACATGCACACACACACACTCAGAGAATAAAGTAAGTTTCAATGAACACAAAGGAAATATTAATAGAGTAATTAYATGAATTATTGTATTATTAATTTAATATTTTTAATTTTCTAAACAAATTAGAGTCTTCAAYGTAATACAGAGRAATTCTTGATCATGTAGTTTCAGTYRCAAGGCATATTATCTTACTCAAAATGGAGRTAATGGACAGAGAAGAGAAAGTTACTTATCCAAGTTTCTCTTAATTGGTAAAAATTAATGTAGAATTTTGATAACTTTGAGAAAAGACAAAGTATTTTCTGTTTTATCTGTAAATTGTATCCRACTTAGGAGTAAAGTTAATGTTTCCTAGAATATTTCTGTCTTCAAATAKTTTTGTTTGTATTTTTTGTTGTTGTTGCTTTTAATCCTGTGCTACTTATCTTTTTTACTCCTTATATTTTGCATTCCAGCTATCAAATTCAGAACACAGCTTTTAACTTCAACATATTTGAAAATAACAAAAGAGAGATTAAATGCATGATGAAGACCTCACATTTGCTGAATTTACTTCAGTTTGTGAACTAAAGAGTCCTATAAGATATAACTGCTCATTCTCAGCAGTTACTCATCCAGCATGTAGAGGAATTGAAGTGGTAATGTCTTAAAATTAAAAAAAACCCCAAACAACAAAAAAAACCAACAAAAAAAATACACAAAAATAGAGAGAATACAAAGCTTCAGTAGACTTAAGTTTCACTAAGTTTCACTAGTGACAAAATCTAAAAAATCAATTTTGTTAGATTGATTTCAAAAAGGTCTTTACCATTTCCTAAATACTACAAATTTATACATATAAAAACTGACTGAAAATCAAGGCTTAAATCCTAGTCTTGTTGAAAGGAGAGGAAATATKTCCTGACTAAGYCAGGGAGAAACCTGTCAGCTTTYTTAAAGTTATCTGACAAAAGTGTTCTTTCACACCACGCAAAATTCTTTGTAAGTGAACTGAAAAAATTGCATTCAGTACATACCTAATAASACAAAATAAAATATCCTGTGCCTCTGAGTAGGAGGGTTTTTCAGTTCAGGTTTTGTACATGTCTAAGAAATAAGAATAATAACTGTATTTTTCTTTGTGTCCCTTGAAAAGTAGAAATCTGTTCAACAAGTATGCTGCATGGTTGTATTTCTTTTATGAAACAGATAAGGAGGGAACAGTAATTGTAGGAGATCTGCATTTGAATTTTAGACATTGTGTGAGTGAGAATGACTGAGACAAAACAATGAAGTGATAAATTTTCTATATTCACTAAAATTGGATTGCCTGGGGATTTAAGAATTGGATCTAATTAAAAAAAAACAAAAAAACAACCTTGGCAAATGTTTCCTTGTTCTTTTTCTTCAGTGATGTTAGACTTCGGTTAACATTGTTAATGAGGAATTTATCTGTGCTAACTGGCACTGGGTAAGACCACTTCAAACTAACAACTATGAAAAGCCGATGGACTTTACAAAATTATTTATGAGATCTCTGTTGGTACATTAAGACAGCAAGGACTGATGTTATCAGGTTTCTGTTCTTCCACCCAGTAGAAGTAAGGAAAGCACTATTCCAGTAATTCAAAATTAGTAGTCTTGTTTGGGAGGATAATCAGCCCAAGAGAAAAAGTCTGGAGGGAGTTCTCACTGAAGCTACTCCAAAGCTCATTGCCTGCTTTCCACTCTCTTTCCATTCATTGGTTTTCCTCACAGCCTGAAGTCCTRGATAGGGGTTTCAGTGCCATCCAAAAATCTCAGCATTTGCAACCAGAGCAGAAGCAGTGAGCACAAGCTGAGCAGGTTGTAATCAGAGCTGGTGACTGTGAAATAATTTTCTGTACAAAACTCTCTATCCCCTTCCCATTGGAAAACTGCTCATTTTTTCTCTTCTCTCTCTCCTCTCCTCTTTTCCCTAGCTCTTTCTCCCTCTGCAGCCTCTGATCTTCTTTATTATTACACTTTAGCAAATAGACTGTTCTACTGCAATGTTTGATATGACACAGTTTTAGCCAGCTGAGAATTTTCTGCTTTYAAGATTACAGTAAAATMGTTYCTAAAACACACAAAGGAGAAAAACACTGCTTCTCTATTGCTGCTAATGATCAGGCTACGGGTTTGTGTTATGCCAGTAGCAAGCTTCTCACAATGCAGATATTCTGATTCACTTTAAGTTGACTTGACAGATTGCTTTTATTTCATGTGCTGRGGYTTTTTGTTTATTTGTTTGCTTGTTTGTTTTTTGTTTTCACAGATCTGACTTAGACCAGGACGTCATCTCTCATGAATATTTCCCCTTAACCTCAGATAGCACAGGTAATACATGGGAGTGCAAAGGAGGGACTCCCTTGGGGAAGTTTTCAAGAATATCTTTTTTTTCACTGAGGCATGATCCATATTTCCTCTTTGCACTTACTGATTGTTACCAAAATTCAAATGCTACATTTTTGATCCTTACTGATAGAATGCTCAACTGTGTAATATTAAGATTTAAGTCCATAAGAGTTTGGGATAATCACTTTAATCCTTAGTAAAAGCAAAGCGAGGCATCCCGTAAAGAAACCAGGTGAAAATTTCATACCACACTTCCTTACCACATTCTGCAGTAATACATATATCACAGAAAGTCTTTTTGATGTACAGATTGTTTCATATGTTACAGGGTATTGTATTTTGGACTGTATATTTCTATCACTTATTTCAAGGTAAAATTGGGAAAGATAACATGGACTTGTAATATTTCTGAGTGGTTTTTGTTGATGGGTTTTTGGTGTTTTTTTTAGAGATATAGAAAACTCTACCTGGTTTTAGTCTGCTTGTTGTGTGCCCCCAAAATCAATCCTTACCAAAACAAATGGCAATTTGATGACTGATAAAATATTCAAGGATAATTTCCACTGGAATAAACACCTTTAAAATTGGCTGCTTCACATTATATCTCTTCAGTGTGACAGTATTTAAATAGCAAAAGAATTATATACAATAAGTATATACATACACACACATATATATACTTAAAATATAGGAAGGTCTTTTAAAATCCATTCTATTAATTGAATTTTTTCAGTACAAAAMATATTTTGGGATTAAATAAGAAGTACTTCTTCCTGAAAATTTGATTCGACAACAAGAAATATTATTTTTAAAATTTTATTTAGCAATTCCTTGTGGCTAGTTCTCATTTCTAAATAAACTATCTAACCCTTGGACAAGAGAGATGAAGCCCTAACTTATCTAAATACCTCCACATTACAAGACTTGAAAACTTTAACTCATCTACTTTCATAAGACATTTCTTATTCACATTTCAGAAAAAAATGCAGATTTTATTTAAAGATTTAAAGAATTTTGCATTTCCAAGGGTTTCTCTCCTAATTTATAATGACCACATCTCCTGGTGAATGTGGTTACCTTTTTGTGTACAGGCAGGAAGAACTTTCCACCTTCATGGACAGAGTTCTATGTGTGCTTCACATAATAAATAAGAAGCAAATCACCCTCAGATAAAGGCATAAAAGATAACTTCTTGTTGCTACAAGAAGTTGCACGTAATGCCATTGTCTTCTCACACAACACAGCACAGGGAGGATTGGCACTGGTGGGAAGGGAATACAGAGATATGTGTGGGATGTGAAACTATCATTGTTGCAGACACATGAAAAACATCCACATTGCTCTTAGAYGGGAAAGAGACTGTCATTATTGTAGAGTAATCAAAGTGGGGGGATTTGAAAACTGATTTTTAAAGCTCCTTTCACGTTTTTATWTGAAGAGGAGTAAATGCTCCAGGAATATTGAACACTAATATAATATTAGTCTTATTGAATATTAAGATTAAATGAGGGGTTTAGAAGCTTGAAAATGATCATTCTTCAATGATACTGTGGTAGCCATGGCATGGCACATTAGTCAAAAACGAAAACCAATTTTTTCTTACAGTTCTTCTCAGTGGAAAACAAAACAAGAATAAGCAAACCTGCAACAGCATTATCATCTGGTAATTAAATGATGACAGTATTCCCAATCCTGACACAATCCTTSAGGATAAAGGATTTCTGCCAAGAATGCCTTTAGAGGCTTATATATCTTGATAAGTGTTGTTTGCCAAGCTGATGTGGTCTTTCACTGAACTTGTTTCATTAATTTGATATGTGAGAAATAGATATTTGCTGTGCAATTAACTGGAGGTTATTATGGTCTAATGGAACTTTCCCATACAAACAGATGCTCAGCCCCATACATGCATGAAAAGTACATCAGCATTTGRTAGACAGAATGAAGCTGTGAGGAAAATATTGTTAAAGACATTTAATTGGGAAACAAAATTGAYGCACATGTAATAATTTTGCACTTGCTTAACTGAAGCAGCAAAGACAAAAATAACAGTTACCTTGTGTTCAGGTATGATACATGTCAAAGCCATACTAGTRCAGCTAGAAAAATGAACAAGCTTTTTTATAGAAAAATGCTTGTCCAAATTCTCATATTTMTCTTATATATACAGTATTTTATAAAACTAATGATGTCACTATGTATTATGATAAATGAAAAGAAAGAAACTGAAAAATATGGGCTGAAAATCACAGTACTTAATRGCCAAACTGTTTTTTGTGAATTAAATAGCCAAATAAATTTATTCACTGTACTACCTAGACTGCAAAGCACTGGAAAAGGAAGTTTGACTCTTGCACCTATACTTTTRGCCACTTGTCAGCTGGGGAAAGTGGTACTTTTGGAGATGGTACAATACAAAGCCTATCATTTAAAGGCTGTGAAGTTTTAAACTAAAATAAGTAACTAAGTAAATAAAAAAAAAAAGTTAGCTAGTTAGGAAGCAATTAAGGGGAAGCCCTGGATGGTAGCTTCTCCTAACACTGCATTTCAGAACAAGCACATTCATAAGAAGACTAATGCAACTTACTCAATGTGAAAATGCATKAATAAAACTGACTGAGAAAATGTCAAGCAGATAAATTGTGATTAATTTTACCTCTAAAATATATAGAAATGTTCCCTTTACATCAGRGTATTTTAGGCATTCAGTTAGGACTTATGGTTCACCTTTTAAATTCTCCACATTTTATTTTATATTCCATATTTTACACTCCRTATTTTACATTCATTTGCATATTTATGCTTGGTGTGGATAAAGAAGGAGGAACTGTACATCCAATACAAGCAAAATAAAGCCACAACAAAGGAAGCATTGAATCTTCATAAATATTTTCTTGCAAAGTATTAAACACAAACATTTAAACCATAACTCTAAACATAAGCATCTAAATACAAGTCTATATGTATAAACAGACCTAGATAATATATGTGTCAAAATGAAAATGTTTTGGAATATCTAATTTCTGAAACTTTTCCAAATGTCTCCATTTTTTTTTTCAGGCCAGGCACCATCACAGAAAGTTTGTTGAAAGTCTCTAGATCCAACAACAAATCATCCTTACCACAGAAAGAAAGTTCAAACATCACAGTATAATACAACCAAAAAAGAGACACAAAAGCACCTACCCCATAATTTTTGAGAWTCACTTTTGTCTGAAGACTCCCTTGTTAGTGCTGTAGGGAYAGTTAAAATGTCAAGCTGTGTTAAAATACCAACTTATTAGGTCTAGATCTGAACATCAGAGGTGACATCATTCATAAGGTAGAGGCATCAATTTTCCTGCTTCCATTTAAAACTTCTGGTAATCTTGCAATAAGACTTTTTTCCAGTTCTAAGTGCTTATAAKCCTTYTTCTTGGGGTTTTTTCAGTGAGGCCCTGGGGCTTATCTGCTCTAGCATTGTGAGCAACATGCACRCCTTGGAGTACGTGTCCAGCTCCTTTCCTGGCATTAGCCTATTTTATTCTCAGTCCTGAACTGAGATCATCTGCAGGACCAAGGCTGGCCTTCAGCAACACAGAAAGTGAGAAATCATCCCTCAACACTAAATATTGAGGTAAGTGAGCCTCCAGATCTAGAGGTGGCTAACAATAACCCAGCCAGGGTTTTATTGTCCGTGGGAGTGCCCATTCAGTTTTGTTGATGTTTCTGAAACACATCAGGATTACCACACTAAACGTGAGCACAGATTAAGGTCCAGCAGTGAGCAGGAAAGTTGTTGATGCCWGGGTTAAATCCCTGTGAAGACACTGATTCACCCTGTCATTAAAATAAAGCAGTAATATCTCTCCATAGTTTCTGCAGTTTCTCCAAAATCAGAATCTTACCCTGACGTGCCTTGCAGAGCAAGAAGCAACCTCACAGGAAAGCTCCATTATGCAAATGATGCAGCAGAGGTAAAAGGATGTGCAGATTTTAGAGGGCACCTGTGTCTGAAACTGTTTGTGCTAAAAAGGAGAAACAGGAGATGAATATGCTATGGTATGTGCCACAAAATATTACAGTTTATAACTGATMACTGAACATCTTCACTGATAAAAGAGCTAATAGATAAAGCAGAGCAGATTTTATTTAGATGTTAAGACATATAATGGTTCCCCTTAGAACAGTATTCTGTCACAGGACACAATGAAAGCCTTTGTGATGTTACTCATTATGATGAAGTAGCCACAAAACCAATGCTGCCACTTAAGAAAAGAGCAATTCTTCTCTCTGGCTTTTTAAAAGAGCCTGTCCTGCCAACCATAAAAACAATTAGCTTAGTGAAATTATCAAAGGAAAGCTGCCTCATTTAAGGCYCCATGAATGTTGTGGTTTCTTTGGTTAGCTGGGTGTTACTTTTGAGGTTTCCCAGACAAGTCTATTTTCTTTCTGTTTACATTTGTTGCCACTGGGAACTATGTAGCTCTCATATTGCAACTGCTATCAGTTATGAAACAACAAAGCTGGGGGCAGGCTGTCAACTAAATAAGGCAGTAACAGAACTCATTAAAAAATTCTAGGGCAGTTGTGGTGATGATGAAGAAGAAAAGAACTATTATTATAAAATTAACAAATAATCCTTGACATTATTTATAACTAATGACAATAACATTACACCAAAACAGGTGATGGGTAGAGGGTAAAGGGGTGAACTGAAATTATGGGAAGAGCACATTTCTTCAAAAGGCAGCTTTCTGGAAACTTTTTTTCTGCTTTCTGAGTAGCTCTGGCAAGTCACCCTCATAAAACTCCTTGCACTGAAAAGGAGAAGCTTGTCTTAAAACATGTCAAATTCTGACCAATTGACCCTGCCTTTCTCTGAAATCCAAATCCTAAAAGTCAGATCTCTATTGAAAAGTAAGACTGCATACCTAACTGTATTTGAAAAATTTGTTAATGGTTTTCCARTTTTATTACTGCAGAGAAAGATGAAAAAGATAAAAAGACACTTTAGAATATTAAGCTTACCCTTATTACATTGTACAGACACACGACACAGACATATAAAACTCAATTTGCTACTTCTTTCTTCAGTAGTGGRCTCTGGTAATTTCAAAATTTCCCATCACCTTCCATCATGCATAACACACTTTAMAATCCCCTCACTTCACTTTCCTTCTACTTCTCCTTTTCTAAACTTTTTTTCTCTTTCCCACTTCTTTCTACCTCTGCCTCTGTCCCCTCTCCCTCTCCCTTTACCTCCACAGACAAATGGACTTTCTAAGGACAAGATCAGAAAAATAAAGTAGGAATTTATCACAAAAAAGTAAYTTTTCAAACTTTAATTAAGCTTCTACTTTTTCAGTGTACATGTATTCACAATGAACTCTCAAATTAAAGAATCTCAGGCAACAAACACCTTTTAACATTGAGAAATACAATCATGTGTCAGGAAAAATGTTCAAGATTTTGTCATTCAGAAGTCACTAAATCCATCTGTATTCACTGTGCCTCTGAACCATTTTTTTTGAGTATGAAAATCATAATGCCTCCTTGACACTTTAACAAACCTACCATCAAATGATGCTGGGGCTTATACTATTTGACTGGAAATCAATAGTCTCATCCTGAGACTACCTGTAGTGGTTATCATTCTGCTGATAAAGATTTTTAGACACATACTTAAAGAAAACTGTTATGARCAGTATCTGCAAATTAACTTCTAAATGCATAAACCAAACAGAAAGAGAGTTTGGTGGATCACTTCTTATTTATCATCTTATATTTTCATTAAAAGACCCTTCCACACTGAATTAACAAGAGAACTTAAATGAGCTTTTTCTTATATCAACAAGATTGTGCTAATGCAGACAGATGCTGATGTGACCTCAGCTGATTGGGATCTGAGAGCTGGATTGGGATCTGAGAGCTGGATTGGATACCATCTGCCATTCTTTAGGGATGTCACCTGAGAGTGATGCATCACAAGGGCCAATTGCTGCCATTTTAGCAATACTTAGGGTTCAGCAAATGGAGGCAGAACATGAATGAACAACTACAGCTACACCTGCTGCAGAAAACCTTGGCTCCTAATGTGACTGGCTATAGAAAGTAAAAGTTCCTAAAATTCCTCACATTTCTCATGTGARAAGAATATTTAATTCAAGTTTCAAATACAAAAATTAAACTGTTTCATTTATCACTGCAGCAAAAAATTTCAGTACTGTGACTATAAAATAATGACTTCTAAGAATTTTCTGTGACTCCTGTAACTTCCTAAAAGTACCAACCTTTTCCCTCACAATCAGTGCTCTGTCTTACAACATGGACATCTACTTTTTTACTGTCTCCTCTTTACTGCTATAAGTAAATGGGAATTTCTTAAACAGATTCCCTGCAGCTCTCAGCAATGTTCTTTTGGGAGCTTAAATGTAATGTAAACTTCCCACATATAATATGTTATATTATAAGTGGTAATTTAACAGTCTCTGCCCAGCATACAAAAATAAAACCAACACAAAAATAAAACAAAGGAAAACCAAACAAAATTTTTTACAATAAGTAAAAAAGAAAAAATTACATAAAACCAACCAACAAAAAAGCCTTGAGAAATTTTACATAGCTAAAAGACTCAGTGACAGTGTTGGGGCTGTGGGAGCACTGGCTTTTGTGAAAAGCCAGACTTAGCCTACTTCTATGTGAACACCTTTACAACTTTGTTCAAGTAGAGGCTACCTATAATCTTCAGATGTCTTTGTAACATTAAAATGACAACACACAAAGAACATGGAAATATTTCTCTCTGACATTGTAAGAGAGTGAGAGSATGCAGTTGCTGGTCTGACACCCCTAGAAATCTACAGAATGAAAATATAAAAAAAAAAATTATCACCCCTACAACATTTCAAAAGGTAAATTGAGACTCAAAAGTTAAATGGTTCAGTAAAGATTATATAATAATTTGTGCCTTAGTTATTTGCTTATGATGAAATGTTTCTATGTACCCTCCACAGCTAATTATCCACATTTCTACAATACTAATCTAATTAAATTAACAAGAATAAAATTAGATGTCTGAAAATGTATAAGCATTTAGATCTAGTTCAATATACATGGTAAATAAAAAMAAACAATGCAATTTGTTTATCATACTCTAAATATGGTATAGATGACAGAACTGGCTGAAAATGTGAATTGAAGTTTCATGTATTAATACGAGGTTTGTTTATGTTTTCAAAAATCAGTATAATTAAAAAAAACTAATGATGTAAGAGACCAGAAAAAGAGAACTATGTGAAATACCATTATTTTTTCCCACATTTGATTGCTCAAACAGGACATAATGATCATATAAAAAGTAAAAAATTGAATTGAAACAGAAGAGAAAGATGAGGGAAACAGAAATAATGGGTTGTCTACATTCATCTTTCCCAGCCTCCTCAATCATCCTTCACATGATGGATGATACCTTACTTTCTATTGAATAGGTAACTCTATTATTAAATGTTATTGAAGAGAATTTC
Organism: Alauda arvensis; assembly: GCA_902810485.1. Taxonomy (NCBI): domain Eukaryota; kingdom Metazoa; phylum Chordata; class Aves; order Passeriformes; family Alaudidae; genus Alauda; species Alauda arvensis. The sequence goes on from CADDXX010000493.1 coordinate 533,374, forward strand.
AATAATGCTCAAACTTCCTTTTTGAAAGCAGGATTTGAAAACATCAGAAGAATCTTTGCCTTATCTTCTGAAGCATAAAGAATAAAACAGATGCYGACAGTGATTTTCTACTTGTGGAAAATGGATGTGTGCTCCTCACAGAACAGAGAGGTATCACAACAGACATGTAAAACTTCATCATYATTTCTTCCTTCCAGATTCACCTAGTGTGACTGCCCTCAAACGTTAAAAAATAGTTTCAGCTCTGATTCTGAAACTATCTGCCTACCCTAAAATTACCCAATATCACATAGCAGACTTTTGGATATTCCGATTTCTGCTGGATGGAAACCCCACTAGAGTAGCAGTAGAAAGCATCCATGTTCCTGTGTGTTTTTCCTAACCTTAAAAACAAACAAACAAAACAATCAAATAAACAAATAAAAACAACAACAAAAACTCCCTACACTTAGAGAGCAAATTAAAAGGAGGAAGTTTTATCTCTCCAGTCACTATCAGTGGTTTAACACGCACAGCGTTTTCACTGTTTCAGTTTGACAGTGTAACACATAAAACAATTGCTGTGTAACATAACAACCAACTATTTTACAGTTCAATCTCATGTGTGTATAAGMATCTGAATTACCACTCTTGCTATCCCATCTGTTTCTCTGATTGCTGCTGGCTTCTCCACAGGGATAGAAAACAGTCATTTAGTTGCCTCATTGTTAACACCTGTGATTGTTGCTGSCTAAAAACAAATATTTTGGGCAGCTGAAAAAGCCACAGTATCTTCAAGTACCTTACTCTTAGAGGATCATCAGTTGCTGGATGAAGGTAAAAGGTAGCCAGAACTGTGACCTAAATAAATTTAATAAAGTAAGAGACAAAGGCGGGCTGGGGATTGGAACTAGRTGATCTCTATGGTCCCTTCCAACCCTAACCATTCTACAATTCTATAATATAAACCTCTGTATATCACCCTGCCAATATAAAAACTATTGTGTAGGAATCAGAGCCTTTATTCTCATCCAGTAAAGCAATCCTCATCAGGGAATTTAATTTATGCATCTGTRAAGAATATTAATGACTTCCACAAGAAACATTCTGTCTGGGAGCTAAAGATATGTAAATGTGTTTGGGCTTTTACATTTATCTTTAGGATGATGTCTTCCCCTTTTTTAAACTTTAACTTTTACTTCCTTTATCTCCCCTCTTTCAGTACTTTATTGCCATGCATGAAATATACTTTTTGTAGAGACAGAAGTCCATAGCTTGATATACAAGTGGTAGAATATCTAAATACTGGTATATTGTGAGAGGGTTTTGAAGGGCACTAAGACAGGGCTTTTTAAGGGTGGTTGTTCTCTATTCCATATTCTTGTTCTATATTCGTCCATCAACACTGACATAACCACTAGAGAAACTGTCGATACTTCAAGGAAGAGAATCATATTTCAGACTTATATCCTGCATCTCATGTATTTTTTAAGCTAACAGCAATTAAAAAATATTAAAACATTTAGGTAATTCTAGGTAAAGAAATTAATGCTTTGGGGAACATTATCAGGTTCTGTGAAAGGAATTGCTCCCAAGAGAGTGAATATGTCTCAAGGTGAAACCAATAAACAGAAAGATCTCATACTATTATTATTCTTCCTGCCAACAGATGAACAGCRCCTACATTAGGCTTGATAAGTGTGTTGCTTACTTTTGATATGAGAARGTACCTGTTGACTTGGCAATGAACAGAGTAACTTCTGAGAAGGCTTCATCTTTTCTGTTTCRAAGTTTCAAAGGACGGTTCTGATAAAAAATCCTTTTGTATCTTTTTTATCTCATGTAAGGATTGACTTATACCTGGCTTAGTCTTTTAGTCGTAGTCCCGTGGCCAGCAGGACTGTGAAGGGTAAGAGCATCTGCTCCAGAGTTTTCACTGTGGTGGCAGCATTCATGAGACTGAGAGACTGTYACAAGGACTGTCACATACTTAATAAAGGAAAAGGTAACAGCTGGGCAGATGAAGCTTGGGCCACATAACTTCACAATGCAATTGATAGGGTTTATTCTTTAAAACACAGTGCAAGGTCAGGATTTCTCTGGGAGTGTGTGGTTGCCAGTAACATCAGTTTATGTGACAATTATATCATCATTGTGCAAACAAGATGTGCAAGAATGTATTTTTCTTCTTTTTTTATGTGTGACAGTGTCCTTCCATCTGAACATAAGTCTTACCTCAAGAGGTATTCTCACTGGCCTTCTGGGACACCTGTGTTTAGAGTTTTTATCTTATCACAGGGCACCCTAAATGTAGTTGTATCTCAAGCAAGCTTAGAAACCAAAGCAAACATAAAAATCTATGGATTTTTTACTGAACTGATTTCTCWGTGGAAATATATAACATGACAATTTTGTGCTTTGCACTACCTGCCTTGAGATTTCTGTGTGGATTTTAAAATGTTTGATACTGATCTATAAAGAGCAAAATAATTTGGTTTCTGACTATTTGATAAACTGATTTCCTTCTCTGATGCATCAGCACTGCAGTAATCTTTCTGCAATTTAAAAGGGTAAATTGCACTTCCAGATCTGGGGATCTCCACWTTAAATGCAGAAGGGAACAAAGATGGAGAAAAAACAACAAAGGAAGGGCATTTTTAMTCTATAATAGCTTGATTTGCACTGTGTTCTGATGCTTTGTGAAATGCAAAATTTCACCTTGGTAAGCTGAGGCAAGACTGTAGCTTCCATTTCTTAAGCAAGTGCTGTAAAACAGCAGAAAAAGACATGCTCATTACAGATTTTTTGAGGCAGTTCAGAGCTGACCACACACATTGAGAATTCTCTGAATGCATTTCAAGGATTTCACCTGCAATCTTAGAGGATCATACATGATTAGTGAAACTATGGAATTAKCACTTTCAAGTATCTCCAGAATCAGAAAGTTGAACCAATATGTCAGTTTTGGTAGAAATATTTTGATTCATGCAACCTGATAGAATTTAGTGCTACTAGACAACTTGAGTGATTTGTTAAATTTAACAACTGTTTTGCATCTCCTTATGCTGGATTCAAGGAAAGAACCCCAGGAAGATTAAGTCATCTCAATATATTGTGGATTCCTCTGAGCTGGTCAGGTGAAGTGTCTCACAGACTCCCCTACATAMAATGGCASCATCTCCAGTGACTGTRGTGGCTGCTCAAATACCCCTTACACACACAGACAGCTAAATGAAGATGCTTTAGTCTAAGTTTATTYCATGCTTACTCAGAGAATATGGAAGAAACCTCCAGAATGTGGAAGCATGCTTCATATAGAGGRAAAAACATGTAGATGTGTCCACAGAGAGAAATGAACTGGTGAYRGGTTCTACATTGCTCTCTGAGGAAAGTACCATATTCCTTRTCTCCAACTATTCTGATTAAACCAGCAGCTAAGATTCCACCCAGGAACGGTCATTAACAGTCAGTTTTCTTACTTGCATAACACCTGTTTTTAAAATTCAATCAAGGAATTTTCTTTTGATGATCTTTGTTTAAACAGTAACTGGGTTTTAATTTAGTAGTAACACATAACACTGCTTAGGTAGCTGACTTCAGAAGCAACTGGCTCCAATTTCCAAGCTGCAGATCCACTACTGACATGCACTGTTGGCATCTCTATCAATATCTGCTCCTCACAGAATGTTGTGGGCTGGAAGGGACATTAAAGATCATCTAATTCCAACCTCCCTGCCATAGATGGGGACACCTTTCACTAGACCCAGCTGCTCAGAGGTCAAACCAGCCATAAACAATTCCAGGGATGGAGCAACTTACTGAAGGGAACACTGCATAAATTTGGTTTGCAGTTTTCAAAAGACTAATGGCATTTTTAGTTCACAGTGGTTAGTRAAGAGATGCATGCACATGGTAAATAGTCTGGTGTTGATGGCATACCCTTTCTTGGTTATAAAAATTAGAAACTGCTGAATAATTAAAATAAGCTTGTAAATCTGGTCAARTGAGACTACATGCTCTTCCATATTTCACTTGTGTTTTCACCCATTTTCTCTCCCAGTTGGAAATGTAGAGTACCCTTACAGTATTTGTTTTTCCCTTCTGAATTTAATTTATCCTCTTGTACTTATTTTGGTTTTCATTGTAAAGTATTGTGTAGTGACTTCAACTTCTTAATAGGACAAAAAATGCATAATGGAGACACCCAGCCAGAGCTTACATCCTTATCTGGAGAATCTGCAGGTTTGCTCTGAAGTTTCCAAGAGCAGTCACTGGTCATAAAGCAGCTTTGGAGTTAAATAGGTTCTCTCAGTCTGTGCTATTGCTGCAACTCTCTCTCCCCTTGTACACCTGAGTAGAAAACAGAGAAATCCTGAGGCCATACACATTCAGCTGCAACGAATCACATCTTCCATCGTCAGACACTGCTGGATCCAAAACATCTGTGTCATTCTTGCCTCATCTTTCTCAAATGTCTCCAGCCTCAGCAGAGAAGCTATTCCAGAGGTCTGCTGTTTTTCACCATTAGGAAGATTTTATTGTGTTTGCCTGCTTTGTTGGACTCTATAACGAATAAACTGAATGCAAATTATGGTACTTGTTTAACATATGTTAGGGAGATGAGTATTTTAAGTTGTTCTATACTGTAAAGTAGCTGTTTTTGGGGAGTTGTCAAACTATAAGGCACCGTTTTGCTTCATAAAAACATTCACCTCCATTTTTAAAATCTTCATAAAATGCATAGTTACTTCTCACAGACAAATACCTCCAAATGAGGATTGGTAAAGGATWTTACTGTCTGAGACTGACTCATCCTTCATGTCTTGTTATCCTTTTTCGCTGCTTTTTCACAGCTGGAAATTAGCACAACATTTATTTTTGAATCTTGGTGATACTGCAATCAAAACAAATTAYGTACGTGTTTTTCATTTAGCCACTTAATAACCATGCCACTCCTCCAGACTGCAATCACAGAGCACTGAGGCAGCCCCTCAGTTACATTCTCAACTATCMCATAAGTCTTAGCATAGTGGAAAACAATGCTAATAATGGAGGAGCTACAGTCTATTCATCACATACATTCTCCAGTCCTGTGGAAGGACAATAAGCAGGTGGAATTCAGGCCTTTTYAGTATGTATTGACATTCTTTTTGAGCCTATATCTAATCTTTCTTTCAGCAGAAAATTAAAAATATATTTTTCAGGTAATCTGACTCAAATTTCTAAAATCCCTGGAATTACAATTGAGGGTGGAATAAGAAACCACACAGGACTGACATGACAGAAAATCTAAATGTGATGGTATTTATATGTATTTATATATTTGTATATCTTTAATATCATCATAGATRCAATTCTTACTTTCATCATCATGAGATGGTCCTGAAATAGATCTATACAATGATCCCCTGATCCTTAGGTATCATATGCACTTTTTTAAAAGATTTATAATGTTTCCTAWTTGCCTCTTTCCTAATTTGTTGGAAGTTTCAAGTCTTAAAATTTTGTCTATCAAACATTTAATGCACATGGAAAATATAAAATATTTAAGAAATATATAACTTCTGTTCTGGAGGGTAAAAGCACTTTTTATTCAAGGGCATTTTAACAGTTCCTATTCTATGCCATAAAAGAGCATTTTTATATTTCATTTTATTTAAACTTTTCATTATTTAAAATTTTTCATCATGTTTTCTCAGCCACAAATTTCACTTGCATAGCTAAGTACAAAAGTCATCTGATTTCTCTTCCTGAAAGTCCTTATGCCACAAGCTTATCACTCCTGTGTGACAGAGCTTCTTCTCAAACATCTTTAATGAATAGGAGTTAAGCACAAGCTTGTTCTGTGAGTATGAACACATATCTTGGTGAGCCAAACCTCGAGACTATGGCAGAATTTCAGCTCATTAGTAATTTTCTCTTGTATTTTAGAAAGAAAATACGTACATTATATACATATATACATACATATATATATATATACAAGTGGTCTTGTAAACCATTGGCAAAGAAACTTCAAGCAATTAAAATATAAATTTTTAATGGTTTAGTTAGTCACAACTGTACGTAAGCCCTTCTGTTTTCTGAATATTCAGCCAATAAACCAATGCCTATTTATAGCCTGCAATTCTACTCAGTAGTATAGTTCAGCACTATTGCAATTACATATTATTGAGACTGGGTTAAACTTTATCAGGACCAAATCCATTGAATCAAGAGACTAAGATAAACAGTCAGTTAGTGTTTAAAATAACTTCATTGCTGTATCATTAATTAAATTAATTTTCAGGGAAAAACAAACCAAACCAAAAAATCCCCACCCTGTTTGTTCTGATACTGAAYAGCTGCTTAAATGCACACATGAGTCCCCGACTAGCTTCAGTAATTTATTTTTTATTCATTTAATTTATTGTGATTGTCTTTGATCAGTTTTCTCTTCTTTCCTATTCAAGTCAGTATCCTAAAGGGCCTTTCTCACTCTTCAAAATGCTGTAGATAAAAGAAATGTGTTATCTGAAGAGTTACTATCTCATAACAGGAAATTTGCTGGTTTGCACTTTCTTTTTGTTTCTCTGTTTAACCTGGTTCGTTTCAGATATGATGAATAAAAAGCATATCCAATCAGATATTCTTATATTCAAATGTTGGTAAAAATAATTAAATACAAGTGTTTATCTGCTGATAACAAAWTGAGGTAACACAATTAGATTTTTTTTCCTCTGGGATGTACCTTTGAATGAATGTAAATTAAAAGAATTAAATTCTTTAAAAGATAAGTACAAGTTAGTATTAGAGTACACAATCAGTGATTGAAGATCAGTTTAACAAACACCTCTGAAAGTTTCCACTGAGGAGACATCCTTAAATAGCACGTACTGGAAAGCTGGAGGGTCTGATTGTAGCTTTAATTTTATTTAAGGAATGTGTGATATTCCTGTACCATATAAGAAAGCAGTGACTCTGAAAAGATTCATTTCAAATAGAAAATCAGTTGACAGTGAATTTCCAATAGGACTCTGTGGAGGAATAATCTTGTATCTATAAACAAGATTGAAGGAAAAAGAATGAAAATTASATTTTTAACCCTAAATAAAGGGGTTTTAAAGTAGTGCAGCTTTAAATCACAAGAGTTGCAAGAAATTCTGGAATTTTTTTAAAAGTATAAGAAAATTATCCTACAAAATGTATAAGTATCACCTTAAAAAAAAAAAAGGGGGAGGGGGTTACTAAAGGGCTATAGAGGAGATGCAAAGCTGTTTCAATGATGAGAAGCTGAAGACAGCTCAGAATACAAATTAAGGCACAGACACTCATAATGACAGTGATTAGTCATTGCAGCAGCTGACCATTCAGTGTGCTGACTCTATCCCTCAAAGCCTTCAGATCAAAACTGAATATTCCCATGGAAGCTATTCACAGTCAAACCCAAACATTTAAATCTGTAGGCTGGGTCACAGTTTTAACTAAGCTGAGGAGTAACTCTTTTGGATGAAATGTAATAGTTTATAGAAGACACTACAAGGATATTAACTAACTTAGTGAGCTCCTGTAAATCCATGAGGTTTATAATAGGAGGATAAATGCATTGCCCTCTTTGCCATCTTACAGTTTTTTGCAGCTATTGTTAACATGCCCTGGACTGCAGGATGATAATTAGACATTTAGCATCATTTCATCAAAGAGCAATAATGTTTCCTCTGAATCATTCATGTGATACATTTGACTTYTCTAATTGGATCAATATTAGATAAAGCAAACTCATCATATGGTGTTTAAGGTGTAAWTGGAACTTTGAAGAAAAGCATCAGAATTAGGTGTGTATTGCAAACTTTGCTGTATTACATCATAGGTGGTGCTCCTAACCCGAGAGGGTTTTAGCTTTTTTTTATTTTTTCTTTTGAGATGAGCAGCTTCAAGGAAATCTGCTATACAAAACCAATCCTACTCCTAGTCATCTGAAGAAAATTCTCAGAATGGAAAAATAATCCCAATGGAGTTAAATATGAAACTATATTGAAGCTAATATGTTCAATGTCCAAGATATCTGAAGGTACAAAAGGAAATAGAAGGAAACCACAAGAACCTCCCCTTAAAAAGAAGATTAAAAACATGTTTTTAGCAGAGCTTGAATTTACTTTTCAGCTACTTGCTGAAAGCTGTGTTATCAGTAGTTTCAGCTGAGGTTTTAAAATCTCTGCATTAGCAATYCCAAGAAAATGATGCAACTTGATATATTAATGATGGCAACTTGCTTCACTCACTTTGCTGGTAAGTAGGGATTTTTTATCTTTGTCTCTTTATTTTAGCCCASAATTCACCAAACTGTAACTGACTGAGGAAGGGAATGCTAATTTAATAATCAAGGATGAAAATGTCATTTGCTCCGTTTTAGTCCTTGAACTCTTCAAGCTGCTGTTTTAGGGAGGGAACCAAAAATAAGGGGAAAAAAATATAAAAATACTTAAAAGAGTGGACAGAAATTAAAAGTGCATCTGACACAAAATTAAAATTAAATCTGAATGGAAAAGTAGAAAACGTGTTCATATCCATGTTGGTATTTTTATAATTAGTTGAACTGGACAATATAKTATTTCAGGACTTTTAAAAAACTGTGTCCTGGAGAACTTCTAACAGTGCATGTAGTCACACCAAAGAACTTAAAAGAAAAAAAAATATTTTGTATAGCTTGATAAAAATGCAAAATATATTTCAGATATGAGCCATCTTTTTCCCTTCACAAAATTATCTACCTCTCCTTCATTCAACTGAGATGAGACTATGGTTTTCTATGGGTAGTGAAATATCCTTCTTCTTGGATATTCCATCTTGGTCACCACAGTTATCATAGCTTTTGGTGTAAGTATTGCTATTGATATGCTATTCTGATGTTTTAAGATATTTATTTTTTGCCCAGATTAAAAGTGAGACCCAGAAATTTCTCTGGATTATTACTATTTTAAAAAGTGTTTCATAGTAGCTTTCAGGAATCTCTTTCRACAAATACCTATAATTTCTGAAAASTAATTTCTTGGTAATTATGTTCAAATTATATGCCTTTTAAAGGGCAYGTAGTGATAGGAAAAGGACTGACAGCTTTAAACTGAGAGAGAAAAYRARTATTTTACTAGGATGGTGRTGGAGTACTGGAACAGGTYGCCCAGAGAAGCTGTGGATGCCTCATCACTGGAAGCATTCAAGGCCAGGTTAGATGGGGCTTTGAGCAGCCTGATCTAGTGGAAGGTGTMCCTGCCCATTGCAGGAGGTTRGAACAAGATGAATTTTAAAGTCYTTTCCAMCCCAAACCATTCTATGATACTATGAAAWTTAAAAMAAGTCTAAAAAGAATGACTACATAAAARCAGGAGTAGCCAGACATTGTAAAAATCTTATTATTTTGTTCTTATATATTTAAACAAATTTTTATCTGCCCTTAATAATGATTTTCCAGTTTCTTATTCTCCATATAAAAACACATATGCAACCCTTATCAGAYGAATMTGTTTCATTTGAAAGTAATTTTACAAATACAGGGACATTTACAATGGAAACCTGGTTCTATGGCTTCTCAAAAGGCTGTAGGAAAACCTGTTGGTTTCGCTGGAGTGTACCTTGCACTGTGGATGCCTGTAGCTGTGGCTCTCTGTCCATCTGTGTATTGGCCACACCCCTGTGCTCCGCTGGCCAGGACCACCCTTCTGACAACAAATCCCTCTGTTTACTTGTGCTTTATTTATATACACCCCACAGCCAGCAGCGTGCCACAGCTCTTGGTCAGGCAATAYCCTGAAGATGCCAGCGTGCTCCTCAACTCCACAGTGTGGATGCTGTGTGTGTTTGAGTACCCCAGGGAGGAGAACGAGGAGCCAGTGGTGTACTGGAGGAAAGGGCCTGACTGCCACCAGCRGAGTCTCCAGTCGAGCCCCAGCACAGGAGGGCCACAGGTGCAGATTACAAAGAACACCCTCAGAGGATTCTCCATCTTAAAACTGAGCAATGTTGATCAGAACGCCAGTAACTCCTATTTCTGTGATGTGATGCTAACAGAGAAAATACAGGGCAAATGTGGGAATGGCACCAAACTGACTGTGCATGGTAAGGAGCGTTTGGGAGTGACAAAAAAGGGAGTGATGGAAAACAGACTTGATGTGTGCAAGGTCAAATAAATTTTCCTTCAGCCTATCTGCCTTCTCTCCCACTGCTTGTGTCTGCCAAAAGAAGRGTATAAAGGAGCAGTGTACACCCATATGAGTAGGGGAAGATAGGTACAACTTTTGTTTGGTGCTAACTTTTTATACAGCTGGACATACTTCTCAGGGACAGTGAGTTTCTGTTGATCTAAACCAGTTCAATTCATTGTGCTGCAGAATACTGACTATATATTTTATGAAATTCTAAATGTTTATATATCAAAAGATATGGCATCCATATTTATGTGTTTATTTCAATATTTTTTCTTAATCTCCTCTGCAAACATTTTTTGAGTCTTTATCCCAAAATTATAAGCACCCAAACCAAGCCCCTGATAAAAGTTTTTATAATTTTCTTCAGTCTTTTTAAAYAAATGGTCTCTTGAAAAATGTAGTTTGGGATTTCCTTCCATTTTGTCAAAAGATGTATAGTAAATTTACACAGCAGTGTGAGTGTTTTTAGAGTATACACAGAAGTAGGGATATGTGGAAGCAGAGTTTTCTTTCTATTTGATGGTAAAATATTTTTCAATAATTTATAACTATTCTCTGTCTTTTAATTATGAACTGAATTTCCAGAATTCTGCTGAGCATATGGCCTCAGTGGCTGATACACATAATTTCACATGAGCCAAAATTTCTTTATGTGAACTTCCATGAAAATCAGGTTAGCAAGTGCTAAAATACCACAAAGCAGTTTTCTCATTCCAGTTTTCACATTGGATTTAACAATTGTCCAACAATTCTTCAGAGTTACTAAAAAAAGCGATCAAAGGAAATTCTATTGACAATTACACCATATGCATGTGTTAGTTTTAATGTGAAAAAAAAAAAGGAACAAAAATTTGTTTTAGACTTGGTGAGATAACTGTCATTTACATTGTGTTTTCTACACAACAGATRTTTTCAGATATCCCTTCTACTTCTACTAAACAGAGAATCTTACTTACTTTCCATTGCCTAAGTAATTTGCAACAGGTTCAAAAATCTTATGTCTGGAGTAATAAGAGAGAAGTTTTACTCCTGAAAAAAAACAGTAAAAGAAAATGCGATGAAAACAAAGACAATTGTCCTTTTTGGTGAAGTCTCACTAATGCTTCAAATTAAATCTTAACAAAACCAACTTTTTTTTCTATTGTAAATACCTAATTTTCCTTCTCTTTGTTCCAGATTTGAAATGCAAAGACTGTACAACATCAGATGAGATCTGGTGGGGTTGGTTCCTTCTTCTTGGATATTCCATCTTGGTCACCACAGTTRTCATAGCTTTTGGTGTAAGTAATAAYTTCAAAAACGAATAATACAAAGATKGATAAGATGGATAAAGATGGATAGCATCCTCTGATGGAAAGAAACAATAAGCAAATTAGCCCGAATATTTACCTGTGATAAAGTAAATAGTCCCTCTGTTTACTGTTAACTRAAGAGTTAGAGGTATAGACCTCACCATGTTTTGAGGGCATAGCTGTGAGAAAAAAAGGAAGCCATGACATGCAAACAAATTACAAGGAGGTTCTTTCTGAGGTTGCTGAAAACAGGCAAGCTATTTTCTRTGTTTCTGGCTGATCTTGTTACTTWTACCTRGAAACAAAAGAGAAAASTATTGCCTAAAGTGATTAGTTGTTTGAAACACATCCTGCTTGTTTCATGCTTCTGAACACCAGCTCCTAATTTTATGAGCTCTTCTGGACGCATATCACTGTTTGCTCATCGTTTGCCTTACTCATGTTCTGTCCAACCAACCAGTCATGCCAGGGCTTTTTGCCCAACCCCACCCACTAGCTGGTTTGGGCCACTGCTGGACATTTACCCGGACAACAGTGCAGCACCCTGACAGCTGGAATACTTCAAAAGACTTTTGCAAGAGAACAAGAAAACATTTGTTCATATATATATATAAATGTCTACACTTAGGGTGAGTTTGTATGCTTCCCATTGTATTTTAAAAATCCTTTACTCCTTTCTAGTTGTGGTTCTGTTCCCCACTTCAAGAAAAACTTCATAGTCATTTTAATYAAGTACTTTTTATGGAACCAAATCCTAAAAAGACAATTCATKAATAGCTCTACTTTGATCCGACTTGGAAATAATATTTATGTAAATGAAACAATTTGGAAACAAACGAACCTGTGTGGAAGCTAGGTGAGTTACACCATAACTTGAGGCAAATGAGCACCACAAGTCCTTGAAAGTATGTAYGACACTACATTCCTGCCTAACCCTCAACAGTACAACATGCTCTACTTTTGTTTACAAGGTCTGTGCCTGGAAGTGTATTTCCAAATTATAAATTATAGGAGACCTCAAAAACTCCTTCTGCTTCACCAATATCTCTCCTCGAAGTAACTGTGGTAGAGTCCCTTAAACATGCTAAATTGGATCAAGAGGGAATAGGTACTAAATTTACACAGGCTTAGGGAAACAAAACTCAGGTCTGGAGAAATCAACACGGTTTAAACCAGTAGCTCTTCTAACTCTAGAGAGATGGATATTTCAGAGAGCCAAATCCTGACTGAAATGAAGGATTTCCTTCACTGTTCTTTCTCAGCTTGTGCTGCTTAAAGGTACTGCTACTTCAGTATTACTGAATCTGGTATTATGGCAACCATTCTCTCTCTGCTGATACTGCCAGACAGCCAGACTTCCTTATCACATGAGACTCAGCACCAGTGACATAAGTTACAAGAATTACAACGGTGTTTGTAAGGTCTGATTGCCCTTCTAGGTCAAGGTTTGGGTTTTGTTTTAACAACCGGTTGTTAAGTACTTTTACCTCAAAGCCACAACAAAATGAGAAATGTTCACAGAACTCAGGCAATATGAGACAAGATATGAGTATTGAGTGGCACAGAGAACACGTGCCAGAGAGATGTGGTAAAGAGTCAAACCTTGCTAAAATACAAGAGCAGCACAAGCCTGGCAAAGGATGTATTGCACATGAATATACAAGGTGAGCCAACCAAGTMTCTTCCAGAATTAATCACTGTGAGCACAATTAGCAAGCAGCAGCAGTAAACTGGGATGGATTTTGCTTTCTTCACAGCAGTCCAAATGGTGCTGGTTTAGATTTGTGGTTAAAACATTGTTGATATAGCAGCAGTGATTTGGATGAGCAGTGCTTGAATGGCAACAAGGCTTTCTCTGTTTCTCACTCTGGTGCTCCAAAGAGGAGGCTGGGAGTGGGCAACAGATGTTCAGCAATAAAAACTGGGGTAGGCTAGTTGCTTTTGAGTCACCCTTTGCTCAGAGACTGACTGGACATTGCTTTGCTGGATGGAGGTGGTGAGTATTTCCTCTGCATCACTTGTGGGTGTTTTATATTATTTTGTTTCTAAGGTTCTGGGTTTTTTGGGGGTATTTTTCCTCTCTCCTTCACCTGTTAGATTTTCTTTGTATTGGCACATGAGGCTTTTTAATTTTGTTGTTCATACTCTTTCTCCAYCTGGGGATGGAGAAGTGAGCAAGCAAGCCACTCTGAAGATACTGGTCTGCTGGCTGGGCTAAACCTACCACATAGAACAACACTGAAATTCATAAAGTTAGRAATTTCTRAAGGTCATTTCTTTACTAAATGACRAATGTTTCCYAACATGAAAATATACRTTGTATAAAAACCAGAGTGTTAACTAATGAAAGCGGGACTGGATGACTCAAAGGYCCTTTGGCCCTTACAGTCCACTGCTTAAATCCAGTGTGTCATGACTGATTAAAGGCAGCTTCTGTACACACCTCAAAAACAAGTCTGACCTGCCTCTTCTGAGTATAGATCCCACTCAGCTGCTCCCTTGCTTCTCACTTCTGCCAAACTCTCTCAGGGCTTCCAAGTCTAGAGTAGGACACAGCAAGGCACTATCCCAACAGCACTTGTGCCTACAACTGCCTCATTACAAGTGCTCGGTTGGGGATCCTTCCCAAAAAAAGACATCTCCAACAAATCCTGTCTATACTACCTAAGAATCAAGAATGGATGAAAATATCTCTCCTACCACTCCCATGCCCTATTTTTTTCAAAAGTAACAGCACACAAACATCTTGTAGGGTAATATTGGAAAATGGAGAAGCATTACATGAAACCACTGGTACACAGTCACACACACTTTCAGCCCATTTCTTGCATACAATATGARTCTTCCTTACTCKGCTACCTKTAAAGGCCTAAAATTCATCATTTAMRATGCTAATTAACGKAAATKAATTAATATAGCACTGTGWTATATTAWTTCTAAGTAACTTTGAACCAAAATGTATCMTAATCATTCTGCTGCATCATAATGACCCACAACTGGCTATATTCCACATTAAATTAGAACCAAATAAGCTATAAAACAATAACTACATAGGTATTAGTAACTTAACTTACATATTACTAACATTTTTACTACTAAAAATAATAGCTATTAATAGTCTATGAAAATTCATGAAGGCGTAGTTAAAATTATTTCTACATTTCATTTTGATTGCAATTTGCATAACAACTTTTAAACSAATTCAGAATAAACACTGGACTGATATTCCAGTGAAGTTAGCCATCGGTTCTCTAAACAGATGAGRTATCTGATGGAAACATTTTTATTTCCTAACAATATATGCTGTTTGCCTATTGCAACAGATTCACCTGTGCCATACAAAGTGCAAGAATGAGTTGAGAAATATAGATAGCAGCGCTACCATGCAAAGTGAATGGATTTATGACCAGCCATCAGGACCACTTAATAATGGGTTTAGTCAAGAATATGAAGATATGTCAGTAATAAGGACTCTGTGTGACACTGGGAGATGATATGAAAAAGAAAACGCGTGCAGTTGTWACCAAGATCCGAGCATGTGTGATGCTACTTCTATCAAGATAGAAAAGAAACATACATTAAAATCTCTCMATTTACCTGGAATGCTTTTTGTTCATGTATTTATTTCAAGTTAAAGAACTTTTCGCTCCACACAGCTACAAATGAAATGAGCATTAATGTATGTACCTATCATCAAAATACTGTGAAAGCTAAAGGTATTCAAACCTCTTTTCAAATCCCAACATATCTGACCATGTGTATCGGGTTTTTTCTACTTCAAACAAAAGCACACACTTACAATTTTGTTTTTACCCAGATTAAGACACCTTATTTGCTTTAAAAATGCAGTTCTGCAAAACAGTATCTCCTCACTGTAATGACAGAGAAGAATTCCTCACACTCTCCTGGGGCACTGTCTGACATTACTTCTAACTCCTTTACTATCCCCCACATTTACAAATCCCTGCAATTCCTTCCACTCTTTGCTATTTAGCCAGCTATGCCATCTTGTAATGCACATTTTCATTYCAACATAAAATCCCTAATGTCATTTTAAAAGTCACAGCTTATCTGTTTTTCAAAGAAATACTAATTACCAAAATAATCTTGACAACCTATCTTATAGCCTTTCTACATGGTTTACTACTGTAGGGCTTATGTGCCATATCTTGGACCGTAACAGAAATTATTTGAATTAAAAATATTTTAAACTTGTCCTAAAGTGCTTAGAATACTTGTGAAATCTAAGAAAATAACAATACAACTAAGATGCATAGAAAGAGATTATCACAATTTGTATATTACTTGAGGAAATGCAGTCTTGGCATAGTTAAGTATGTGTGACTTGAAGGAAATTAATTTTTTTCACTCATTAATTAATTTCAGTCAAATACTGCAAGCTGAATACTGTGTTTCAAAGTTGGCTACTATTGTAAATATGTGAAAGGAAACAGTTCATAGAATGTTATGAAATGAGAGGTTAAAGCCYTATACTTTAATTGTGCTGTAAGAAYTGATACATGCTGCTCACTGGATTCAACTTCATCACTAGCCTTTTTTTCTGAAATTCTTCCTTTCTGTAACAATAAAGATGCCAAATAATTTTAAGAAATTTATCTGAGTATTTKTTTCCTTCTGGTGAAAGTGCTGGCTACCACACTTGGACAAAGTGAAATGTGATTTTCAGAGGGAAAGACCGACTGCAAGCATTCAGATAGGGAAGAACGGTTATGAAGTATCTTTTAAAAAATTATTATTGTTATTATTTGAAYACTGGGAGGTAAATAATGATTTTCTTTCCTTCTCTAGCTAAACTGGGAACTGACTCCATTTGCAGTCATACATATTCACACTTCCAGAGTCAGTCAAYCAACCGAATTTTAATTGTGGATGTAAATATGTAGTTCATTTCTTTTCCAGCAAAACTTATCTCTTCAGAAGCACTTCAGATTTTCTATTTTGAAACTCTTTAAAAASTGAAATCCTTATTGCATATAATACATGCCTAACTTTTAATTTTAAAGTAAAGTTATAAACTGGGTTAAATATTAAGGGGTTAAGTACACTGAATGTTATGTATTTAGCACAGAGCTTTAAGGACAGACATAGCCATTCCATCATTTTAGATGTGAGGTGTGAAGCCCATCTGAGCCACACATGCGGTTCTTTGAAGAAAAAAACTGAAGGCAGCAGTCACTGAACCAAAGCCACCTCCAAGTATGCAAAGCACAGAGGTCAATGCCTTCAGCAAAGCCTTTCAGCTCAGACATTTTGTCAAAAACCGACAAGAATTCATACCTAATCCAGCACACAACTAGAAGGTGCATTTTAAAAGCATCTAATTCAGATAACTMATATACCTAAATGGGGCAATTTTCTTTCCACTTGGTAATACTGCCTCCACTTCTGATCAAATGAAGGCCCTTGAAATGAAGGTCAATGTGATTTCTGCAGTTTGTCACATGCTTCTCAGAAACAGCTGAAAGTTGCTGTTGGACATAAATTTACACTCTGAAAGGTTAAAAATTCAGCAAGTTCTGGAGAACTCAAAAAATGTAATTTGTACARGACTGAATTCAGAATGAGTTTGAAACACAAATTCTTTATATTACATGTGTGTTTTTTAATGATTTTTTAAGAAAGCATATTGCAAAGGACATCAATATTTATATGAAACATAAATTGACTGCAGTAAGTCAAAGAATGACAGAACCGCTGGTTAGAGAGGACCTCTGAAGATCATCTATTCCAATACCCCTACTAAAGATAGAAAAGATTGGCCAAGACCTTGTCCAGATGGCTTTTGAGTATCTCCAAGAAAGGAGATTTTCTTGATATTCTGATGGACACTCTTGTGTTTTATATTGTGTCTATTGCCTCTGATCCTGTCCCTGGGCACCACTGAACAGAGCTTGGCTCTGTCATCCACAGGTGTTTATACAAATTGGTAAGATTCCCCCGATCCTTTTCCAGGATACACAATCACAGCTCTCCCAGGCTCTCTAGACCTTAACCMTCTTCATGGGCTTGCAGCTGACTCACTCCAGAAAGTCCCTAATATTCCTACCCTGGGAAACCCATGACTGAAGAATGCATTCCAGATCTGCTCCAGAAGGGCCCTCATGCTTGAACTGCTGGCAATGCTCTGCCTAAGGCAGGGTGGAGGCTGTTGGATGCCCTTGTCATGAAAGCACACTGCTGGCTCATGGCCTTTTTGTTGTTCCTCAGTTCCCCCCTAGGGGTACATCTGTGCAAAGCAGATGCAGGAACTTGCCCATTTCTTTGACAAACCTGAGAGACACTCTTCATTCCATTTCTGCAGCCTGCCCAGATCCCTCTGGACCATGAGTATATCTTCAGCTACAAATGACTTAAAACAAGAACCTRAAGTTCATGACCCAGTATCGGAATGATGGAGTCTTAGCCCTCCAGGACAGAATTCCTGATAATTTTAGTAGGACTGAGGTTTACCTTCAAATCACTTAAATGTATTCTCTGATAGGAAACATGCAGACAAGCTAAAGGGTAATAGCAATTGAAACAGTAACTTCCAATTACTTCATCTGGTATTAAGATTATTTAACACACCCTCAGCTAGACTTGAACAGAATTACAGATTTCAAGATGCATTCTGTGGAAAACTGAACAGAAAACACGTCCTTGGACCCCAGAAAAACATCTATAATAATAGCATGCATGCCATATAGTCTTCCTAGAGAAATGAAAGAAAATGGAAAAAAAAGATTGATATTAATGTTCATAAGAAGAGTGAGATAGGAGCAACAATGGGTATTGACATGCATATGAAGAAATGATCTTGAAGAAATAAAGTATCTGTCSAGGCATCAGATATCCATGGATGTACCTACATCTGGATGATGAGCACTAATGCTTAGCCTAGTACTCCCAGCTGAATACTATTTTTTATTAACCATCAAAGTAGCTGTTGTATTTTTATAGTGATCTTCATCTCCAATCTCTACACATCAACAAAGGTGACCAAGGTTTTCAAGGTCAGAGCAAAGTTCATAGTCGAGAGTCTTTTAAGAAAACAGAGGTCTTAGCAAATACAGAATCATTGCACTTCTGAAATAYGGAAAATTATGAAATACAAGAATAAAATAGTTTCACAGAATTTTTGTCCTACCTGTTTAAACATACTTCAKAATATATAAACACAAAAACGTACCTTAGCATATCCTTACCATAATCTGAAGAGATATCAGAACATGTGCTTTGTAACTACAAAAATATTTCCATTCTCGTGAGAAATATTACCTTAGCCTGTCTCATCTTCTAGATTTGACTGTTCMTACTAATGGTTTTTAAAAGACATCATGAAATCTGAATCAAAAAACCAAACAAACCAAAACARYGGTTTCCCAGACAACAYAGCCAGCAGAACTACTAAGGTGTTAGCAAAAATGGAACCTTCAATTTAAATTACAAGTATTGTTTGCAATCATCTTCATTACAGCACTTATCAACAGCATCATGKTACAAAGAAGGTATGAATTTTTGCAAGTTTCATCTCCTTCAGCTTYTTAAGGTATTAGTGACATTTTTWAAAAATAGTTATGCAGCCTATTTGYGTAGCTAATCCAYCATGARACRAAACTGTTGAGTGTAGGTTTTGCCTTCAGCCACCCAAGGACTACATCTAAAATACATCGAAAAGAAGAGAAGCAACAGAATCTAAAGTATTCTTGAAATTAAAAATCCAGTTATTTCATTGGGGTTTATTTTGAAAAAGAGATCACTAACTGATTTTCAACTCCACTTTTTTAGGACCTGGTAAAGAGGATTTTGTAATAATCTTAGGCTTTTGTGACAAAAATAAGGTGGCAAGGACCCTTTTTCAGCACATCTGATTTATGACATTCTAACAGAAAATTCCAGCTATTACTCAGGATAATTAGCTAGGAAAGATCCATATCCACTGAAGAACTTGTGAAGAGGTAAAAATCCCCGAACTTCCTCCATCCAAAAAGGATCCTATTTACTCCCTGAAAAACACCACTATTGTAAATAGAAAACAAAATCTAAGAGGCTCTGATCTTGTCAGATTTCTCAGTTTCTCTGAGTGAAAAAGAGCTGTTTCAAGATGTCWCCGGAATTCCAGGACAGTTATTACCACTGAATCAGATACTTTGACCACAGCAGATCAGCATGAAAAAAGATATTTTTTTAATAGCATTATCTACTACTGGAATTCATGCTGGAAGCTATCCTCTRTACAAATGAGGATGCAAGTGGGTGACACACAGATTACAAAGGTAACTTCTTTTAGTTTTACATGTAAAAATGCTACCCTAAGATTGGGAAGTCATGCAAGCTAACCTCTGTATCACTATCACKGTATACAGAACCTCATGCATTTAGAAAGAAATGCTGTTCTAAAATCAATGTAAGGTGCTTCACATAATTTTATTTCTTTCATTAAAAAAAAAGAAAATAATTAAATCCCTGCACATGATTGCTAATGTGATGCAATCTACATATTAATATAAATCTGGTGCTTATTTGCTGAAGAGGCTTTCAAACAGCTATAAARATTTGTTTTTCTTATCCTCAGGTTTTTCAGTTGGTTTTAGGAATTGTAGAATTTCATACATGTTTGATTCAACCTATAATTTTTATTWWWAAAAAATTATTAATAACTCAAGCCCCACACTTATAAACAAAAAGGGTTGCAGATTTTAACATTTGGGCATTGAGACTGGAAATCCTGAACTTAAAGTAGTCAMTGCAACATGAATGTTAAASTAACRAGATATGTGAATCTGAGTTCATTACCCACTGACTCTCATCAACTCCTCTCCATTACAGCATTCCAAGACCCTTGTAAATAAACTCTTGACAAAAGTTTCAAGAAAATATATTTATTCAATTTTGGCAGAGGAAGGAAACATAATAAATATAACAATTTTTTACACCCTTCTTTACAAGTTGTTTTTAGATCACATTTCTGCTAAAAATTTCAGTAGTATTTAAAGTTTTAAAAGAAAACCTAATTTTCACATTAAAAGAACTTTTAATGTGGAAAAAATATGAAGGAGTGCAAATGTTTTATTTTCTTGTGGCTAGCACTTAATTTTCAAGTCCGTTAGAACAATGCAAGTTACATTTTAGATCAGTAACACTGCAAGCATACAATTAATATGCAGAACTAATACACAGAATTCTGTTAAGTGAAAAATAGAGATTGCAATTTTTCATGATATAACATCAATTCTCTTCTCAAATAACACTGAAAAAGACTTTTCCAAATTTTTGTAATTATGACAACACAAATCCCACATTCAAGTCCCTAGATGAAGGAAAGTTAATCTAAGTGGAACCTCCTCAAAACAAAACATCCACCAGGCACATCCAGCTCCCATTCTGACATGCTTACACAGCTCCGTGGAGTGCAACTGATACTTTCTCAGCAGAAGCAAATGCAAGTCCATTGGGATTTTTATTTTTATGAACAGGAACTGGGGCAGCAATCCCTGAGATTCTCTRGTATGCCTGTAGCTGTGTTTTGACAGCCATCATGTTTTGCTAATTTTCTATGAGCTGTCTACTCAAACCAGTTTTCTTTCAATAAAAAGCGTACAGCATCATCAAAGCCATTTTGGTACAACGATTCCATTTTCTCCCGGTCTGGTGGGAACAAAGCTTGATTAAGTCTTACCAGGTTGGCCAGAGACAGCTGCAACAGAGCAAGAAGCCATAAATTAGTTTATTAACAGAGCTTATCTAGATGTGACTGTTGTGTTGTCTGTTTCATGGAGCATTTGTAAAATGAAAAGACCAGCAAGGCTGTGTCTATACCAGGAATTGACCACACCCAGGGTCACTGCTGAGTGCCAGGACAAATTGGCACAAATAGCTCACATACACACACAGACTGTCTGCCTGTAAAACTGTCCAAAGTTTCCGAAACACTTTAGCATTGGAAACACTCCTGAAACTGTCTCGCAGAGTGGTAGCTGGCACATGTTAAACTTGTGCAAGGAAATATTTTGACAACTCGCTAGTGCAAACAACCACATTCTTGGGAACATTCCCAGGCAATGTTTAACATTCAAGTATAAATGTAGCTTGTACTACCAACAAATTAGGAACTATTCAGCATCTTAATCAGAGTGGTCACTCTGATCATGTAAAAGATTTTGGAGCTTTATTCTTGAATACAGACTTTATGAAATTGTTTACAAAAAACTAAAAATATATTTAATAATGTTCAGAAAAATGTCTTCATATAATTAATACTTAGCCACATTATTATAAACAATTTTGCAAAACAACATAATCTTCTTTATCTGAAGTAGGCAATTATTCAAATTCTGACACTACGAGATGGAGAGACAGAAAACTATTCACATTCCAATACAGATAAATGAAGATGTACAACTTTTCAATTTATGTGGATTACAATATTGCTGACATGAAATTATTCTTAGTGATCATTTTYACAGCCCTAAAAGCAGAAGTGCTTMATTTCAAATAGTTTAAGATGTTGCCTGGGATTCTGCACAAGTCTGCACATGACCCCAGAAGCAAGGTAACTGTGCAATTAATTTTCCTTCTCTAAACTAAACTAATCACCAGCTCATTTTTCATCCTCTAGATACAAAACACAATCAAGAAATATACAATGATTGCATATATTTCCAAGATAAATGAAATCAATAATCTTGTGCTTTATGACCTTCACCAAGTACTATCATGCTTAATATCTYTATGTGAAACATTACAAACATTCAAAAATTGGTCCAATTGAGAGAGCCATTATGTAAAACTAAWTTTAGTAAAATTAAGAAAACATTAAAAACTGCCTAGAAAGGAAGTTTTAAAAAGTACCTATTATTGTTAATCTTTCTTTCTAATGGAATATTGTTAACCATCAGCTCTATCACTATTCAATACTTTCTTTCAGCATGTTGAAGAAAGCAGAACTGTGGTTAAAGTTTTTGTGACAAAGGTTGCAAAGACAGAGATGTCAATGATGAAAAGGAGGCAATAAAAATCAGTCTCGTATTTCAATATACAGAAATGTTTTTGCAACTTCTAACAAAACTTCTAGAAAAGCATTGTAGTTACAAATGTTCACAAGCTCTCTTGTGCAACACAGTGAGAAGTCGTGGTATACACCATTTCAAAATGTGCAACTTAAACTTGCATTTTAAATTCAGTAGAGCAATTGATTTCAATAAGTATGAAGAAATGTTCTACAGCTGTCCTCTYCTGAGGTATTCCACTTTATTTTTTTCTACAGACACTTTGCCTTTGACATTACAGTCAAAGACAGATGATATGTAAAGCAAACCTAGTATTATTTACACTGAACAGCCTGTTATAATTTGCTCAATTTTGTATTAGAGCAATGTTTATCAAACTTTCTTTTTTATGCTACATTCTCTTTTCCTTGTGTTTAAGAAAAAAAATTAAAAAAAAAATTTAACCTCCATTTGCGAAACAGAAAATGCAAAATCTTTACATAAGCTGATACATAAGCAAGAAATAGGCTCTTAAATATGAAGGTAACTGCAGAAGTGCTTTTGGTGTTTGCAAGTTAATAAACATGCAGCTTACCATCATATCTTGTTTTGCCAATTTAACATACAGGTCCACACGCCCTTTATCCTGYGGGCAGATATCTAATCGGCCGCTGAAAGGAGAAATCGTCACAGTTCTTCCRACAGGCAAGATAGGAAGGCCATTGGTAAGGCCACCATCAACCCAYTTCTATGGAAAAACAGAAATATTTTCAAAGTAACACCAGTACAGTATGATCATAATGCAATACTTTACCCTTGCTGACTGTGCCTCCTCCACTCTCAAGAAARCTTACAAGTTTCCCTCTAAGAATACAACTAATAAGCTTCAGTATGTGTCAAGTATAAAGGAACTGACARTCTACACACAGAGATTTGAATCAATGAGCATTTGACTTAATGTACAAATTTGCATGTAAGGTATTTATCAAGCTAATTGTAAGACTTTTTAGTTAACTAAAAATAAAATGACCCATGTGAAAATTTTTCTSAACACATACACAAAAAGACTGTTAATATTATACATAAACTATGTCATATAATGTAAACTCCTCTAGAACATTATTTTGATGACAACAGGAGCCCCRTACAATCTGTATATGCAGGTACTGTCACTGCAGAAGCTAAACCATACATGACTCCTCTCCTCTTCTGTGATTTTTCTTCCAGAGCCTCATTTCTTCTTACATACACTACATAAGGCAGCAGTAGCTGGAAGGATAATGATGGAAAGGAGCTGGGAAACTATGACATAAGAGGGGGCAGACCTAAGTCTGCTTCAGGAGTTGAATATAGTGAAGAATGAGATCTGGGGGCCAAATTCCATTCCAGTATAAACAAGATGGTTGTGACATCTCTTGTTAATGTATTTACACCTTCCTATTTCTTTCTGTGCTTACAGACATAACCCAAATTCAATACCAGTCWGCTGKCTAGATGGATTCACTGATATCAYACATGASGYCTGTTGACCAGATGCATCTCAGTGAACTTTGCACTTCTAAAGTCAATTAGTAATTCTACTCTTCTTTTATCATAAGGGAGAGAAAACACTTCTAACAGGTGATTGATCTTATTCTAAAGTATGTGTTCATATCTCATTTTAATTGTGCTGGAAAAGTGCTTTTGTCTTTACTAATTATAAAGGAAACAAACACTAACTATGTAAGATATTGACTACTGCAGACACGCAAAGCCAGGCAAGCAGAAATCCTGTAGGGAATAAKAAGATTCACCTCAGTGTTTCTTAAGAGTTTCACCTCCAGGATTTCATCCTCAAGTTATATTAACACAGACCACTAAAAAAAAAAAAAAGACAAATTGTACTAGTACTCTTCAGCACCAATCAAGCAAAAGACTGCTTTCCTGATGTCAGTGATGCTCTATGTGACCATCATAAATGGCAAAATAATGCCAGTTTGGCATCACAATTCCTGAAAACACCACAGGAACTTAGCCACAAAAGTTAAAAAAAACAAACATCGACAACAACAAAACCAAAAAATCCAAAACAAAAAAAACCTTCTCACAAGAAGTAAATTATTTATTGGCTGTTGGCAAGACACTGGGTCTCAGTGTAGGTACTGCTACACAGGAAGCATGAACTCCAGTTAGTGTTTGCTCTTCAGAAGCCCCTGAGATTCTCAGAGGTCCATCACTTATATAGATTCCTCTCAGCTGTGTCCTTAATTCTCACTTAAAGAAAATCTTATTTTAATTTTACAGAGATTTCTCACAGTACTACAKCTGACTTCCCCTATGAACTCCTGTATCTGGGGATATGCTGAGTYACTCTTTAACACATGGATACATGGCAAGGGGGTAATGGTGATATCAATTCACTCATCTGTGTGTTTGTCTGCATACACAGATCAGTTTTRTACTCCTGATCCCAAAATCTAAGCAACAAATATTAACAATTAGTAATTTATATGGCCCTTTTCATCCTATTATTTCATTATATGCTATAGCACCTGACCCTTGACATTAGCTGATGTCAGTACCCACAATATACTGCAGAATTCCTGCACTCTGCACAAACATCAAATTTCTCAATGAGGAGTGAGACTGTTTCACCTTAGAAAAAGAGGCAAAACTAAATAAAATTCCAGAACCATTTACAGCTATCACTCAGATTTTTCAAACTCCCACTACAGCTTTGCTGTGAGTAAAGCTGCAACATACCACAATATTTCTAGCACCAAGGCTTTTTCATGTCTGTCTATAAATAGTAATTTATTATTGATTTATGTGCAATGTTCCTTGGAGTACTAATGTCTTTTTGTTGCATTGTGTACAGTGGAATCTGTGTGTTAGCCATGTCAAAGACACCATAACAAATGACATTATTGATGTTTTTCACAAGAATAACTTAGTACTTTYAAAACTCAAAAGTTCTCACTTTTTCCCCTCCCACCCTTATGTAACTTCAATACTTACCTGAAAGTCAAAACATTCACTAAGGCATGGGCAATGCTGTTAATTTGAAACTACTTTCCRTAGATTCTGTTACTTTCTTTCGAACATTTGAGAGAAACTGCTTTTCACTCAAAAAAATTTTAGATCATGCTTCCTAGTTGTAAAATATTAATAAAACACTTATTTGCTGCAAAAAGACAAGTGAAGCACCAGTTTCTCTTAATTGCACCAATCAATTTTTGAAAAATGCTTCTTAGCTGGTAAGACAAATTCCTAGTAGCTGCTGAACAAATTTCACTAATACTCTAGAACAATGCAAAAACAGAGAAAGTTTTGAAATAAGTTGCAATGAAAACCAAACCAGATAACTACATTAATGCTTAACCTAACAGAACCTAACTATTTACCAGCAGATGGTTTTTACAAAGCTATTTCATGAGAACTACAGTCACACCAACTACAGAATTATCAGCAGACACAGCCAACTCCATCATCTGTGGATCTTTATCTGTCTTGAAAATTAACCTTGTCARAGACTCAAAGGACACCAAACCAAGTCAGAGAAAGGTAATTTCACATSGAGCAAGTCTGCATTAGTGTTACTCGAAGCTTAGTTCCAGGACACCTGAAATCCCCAATCCTGCCAATAAACTAGTCCTATCAGGTTAAGGCCATTAACAGACTTTTACAGTCTCATATGTCATCTTAGACTTCCTCTTTATCAGATTATTTTCCTGCTCATTAATCAGAAAATATACTATGAGCAGACTAATATTCTGTCCATACCAACATGAGATTTAGCTTATTCATCCCAAGAGTCTAGCCTGGAGGCATGCATATTTACAGGTAAACTAGCTAATCCCATGTGAAGCCAAATGCTTCCCAAAAAATACTCTTCCTAAAAATAAAACTGAAGTGCAATGTTTACCCCAGGGTTCAGTCTCTGTAGACATTTGGGCAGGCTAGYAACATGTGGGACTAATTCAGCAAAAGTGCACCACAGTCCCTTACTTACCTGCAAAATGGTAGCTGGTAACACAGTGAAGTAGATTTTAGAAACAGTCCTCAGTGACCTGGTGATGTGTGTGACACATGTAGCCCAGAGAAAATRCAAATCAACTGTTCTAAAGTACAGATAAGGCCAGCAGACTCAAGCACCTAGCAGGAAGTAGTCTAGATTCCATGCTGCCATGGAACCATGGCCTAAGGAACTTACCTCCTGAAACTAGGGTAAAATGCAGACAGACAGAACCTGCTCTGTTACATAAAGCTTTCAGGAAACTASGARTATGATRCTATATGACAGGTGACCTTACAGAGCTAAATCCATATCCAATCCACCTTACTGGGCTGGTGCTCACATGTCTGGGCCATGACAGTACCTGCCACATATCCAGCACTACAGTGTGTGCTTGGGGGCCCCTGACCCACACATCCTTATCACCCACTRTTCCAAATCAAAGAAATGCCACTGCAAGTGAGAGCTGTCACCCAAATCTAAACAYCTGGGACTGAACAATGCAAGTCAAAAGCATTTACAGGCAACAGCTTTCTCAAAAAAAAAMCCCAAAAAACTCCCCARTCCACAAATGCCCTGTTTTATAGTCTGAGAAAAGTCAGGGCAGACATGCAGAACTAATTATTCCAACAAGCAACAATAAATGAAAGGAATCTCATCCCAGAAACTGCCTTTTCTGAATATCACTGAAGGAGAGCAGCACAAAGCAGCACATTGGGAATGACAAGACGCTTTCAAGTAACAGGAGAACCAGTTTYCATGAAACGTTCATTGATTCAACTTTTGAATGCAAAAAATACYCCGGAATGAGAACTGTCCCCTAGAAAAAAGGCTGCAGTAAAATACTACAAGGCTAAAAAAAAATCTAAAAAGGCTTAATTAAATATTACAATACCTATGCAAATCATAATAGAACTATTCATCCAGTAAAATGGGCTTTAAGTAACTTTTGGACAAAGCTCTGAGCCAACTTTTCAATTTCTTAATTGAAAGAAGACCACAAGAAATTCAATAATGACATTTTCTTCTCTTTAACTAATGGAAGAATGAACCTAAAATAGCCATATATTCCCTTTGAAATTGYWCAAGCAACTCAATCAACAAAATTCCAGACCCTGGGAAGCTGCAAGCAGTCTCCACTTAACTCAAGCAGTCAAACAGTACTGATTTAAACCCTTCCAATATTTTAGCTGATATGTATTACTGTATCTATAATTCTAAAGCTGACAAGCYTTCTGATATAATGAATACCTAGCTAGCAGCAAATACATATGGTTTTGTGGGGCTTTTTGGCAGGGGGGCTGTGAGGGTTATAAAGTTTATAGAGACATCATTTGTATGAATGGGGAACTGAAGTATCATGTATTTCTCATAAGGAAGAAATAGCCATTTTCATGCTTTTAAAATGATTCCTAAAGTGTTAATATATTTATGTGAGAAAGACAAAAGAAGTTGTAGGAACTAGCTGATAAAGACAACTGTAAAAGATTTTCTTAATAGAAATACAAAATGTAGTATTGAAGTTGCTTTCCCTTAAGATGAAATAGTTACACCATAAATGAAGAACATATAAAAAGAAAGATCGTAGCTAATGAAAAATTACCTGTCCTTTAAATTCCACTGGCTTAATTCCTGCATACACTGGTATAAAACTACTTGCTAGCAGGACCTAGAGTAAAGAAAGCAGAAAGAACAGAGAAAAAAATGGCAACTAAGTAATTTAGAACCAATACATATTTTCACATATATTTACCAGTCAATATATTAGTTTTACATAAATCCACTGTCATCTCAGAATGTCTTCTTGTTGTGGTATGTCAAAATGTGATTAAAATTATTCAATAGGGTTTGTGTTTTTATGACTTGACAGTGACAGCTCTCAAAACAAAACATCAAAAGTTAACTRAATAATTAATGTAATTTAAGAATATTAACTTAGTTCTGCACAACGTGAAGTATATCTATGGTATTCAAGAAATGAAATATGCATATGATGAAAAAATGCAGTATATTGTCAAAGAAGMAGCTGATCAAGTCATTCTGTTAGCATATTAATATAGTGTTTAGTTTTCTAATAAATCAGATTTTCAAAGTTTCAAAAATACCATGAACATCCTGGAAATTCACATATGTATGCCTTTAYCATTGTTTGTATTTATTTATACATTCAAGTATCAATAAACAACTACTTCTTCTATTGTAAGGCTTCATTCCTGTCTGTAGCTGCTCTTGATTTTTATTTAAATTTTTTTAGACCAGGTCACCTCTTCTATCATGTACAGCCCTGCACAAACAGTTTTTTATCCATTCATAGCAATACCTGTAAGACTGTGGCTATCTCTATACTCATGCATCCACCCAGATATATATAAGCAATCAGCATAAGGCATTTCCAGGAGAAGAGGWAAATGCATGGACAAAGTGCAGTATGTCAGAATTTTTCCTACAGCTAAATCGGGTGATTATGCACATGCTTGTGTGGTGGCATGGACAACCAAGCTGGGGAACAGAAGCAGGTCACAAACTGGTGCATACACTGTGTGAAGGATGAATAGGTGCAGTAAAAAACCACAACCCATAGAGATTATGAAAGAAAATGCCTGAGCTTTTTTGGCTGGAATTGCTTTTACAAAATTTAAGTTATTTCAGTATTAAGCCACTGTGCTCCCCTAAAAAGTTTTTATTAAGACTGTATATGTACATAAAGTCTTAAATTCCACTTTGAGAACCATTTTCCTGCCTATTTCTCTTCCTAGTGATGTAGAGCTTTGTCTGAGCTCAGATAAAAAGGCTCTCTCAGTTTCCTAATGTGAAACTGCAGCTATTTCTCTACCTAACAGGCCTTTCACTCACAAAAGCCTGTGACAAGATTCCCAWATTCCCAATATCATGGGAACATACCCAAAGGTGCTTCTTCCTCAACCCAGCACCTTTTCTCCTCTCCTCCTCATCTCCTGGGCCCTTCTAAACTAAGAGAGATGCGTAAAAAAGATTTAGTGAATGGAGTCAAAACCAGGTGACTCCTGCAAAGTTTGAGTTMTTTTCAAGAAGACTGAAGAAAGCAGTTGTTCTTCTTATAAAGTCACTTAGATATCCTGAATGAGGAGAGGCAGGACAAGCTTGAAGAACAAACACTTTCAGTACCTCCTAAAACTAACAGACCAGTGTGGACTTCTAGGCACTGCCTTAATTTCCCAAACTAAATATTACCAGTATTCTGYGCCTTGCTCCCTCACAAACATGCAAATTGTGCCTCTCCTCCCCCTCACCTCCAGTTTAAGAACTGCAAGTGTAGGATTACATAGATTATGTAGATTACAGATTGTTTATAAAACAATCTGGCCAGCAGTACCTTTATCCATGCCTTAGATGTAGGTCATGCCTAGGCATGATACAATAAAACAGCCTAAGACTTGCTGCTCCTGTGGCAGCCACCAGCATTCAGACAGCTGTAGCATGATACAGGCAGAGCTAAAKGCATGCACAAAACCAGGAATAAGAACCTGGACTGAAAGATCAGACAATATGAATGTATTCCAATGAGCAGTTATATGTAATTTTATTAGTATTATTCCAACCCACCCTACTGCTATCATAGACAACAGAATAGACCAGAAATGGCTAAATCAATGAAAAAACTATCGAAATACTAGTAAAATATACATATTTCCAAGGTCATCCTGATGCTTCTAAATTGTCTCCAGGTTAGAAGATTTCACTGCAAAAACACATAAAAATAAAAATCTCCAAGCTTACTACCATTGCATAMTATAGCTAGAAATAACACTGTGTATCTTGAGATAAACTTTTCACATATTTATATTTGCATGATGAAATCCTGTAAAGTTTGAGGACTGTCAATGTAGAATATAATAGGGTCAAAATTTTAAAAAACATACTTTAAAGGCAAATTCCCAATGCACACTTTGAGGTTTTGTTAACAAGCATCATTTTTTTAAAGTGATAACTATAAAGAAACTCTTATTAGCTCCAAGTATCCACAAAGATAAAGAAAGAATTCCTTCTTATTCTATTTCCCTCTTTATTCTGCTACATCTTATTATGTCTTCCACTAYGATAGAATCAATTTCTAGAAAGAGCATCTGCTTCACATGCATCTCAATTGCTCCTACCATCTCATATCAGTTTATGCATCCAATCCTGATCCAAATTTAAAATGTAGCATTCAGATGAAGAGAAAGGCAGTGAAAGAKATACTTTCCAGCTACAGTTAAAGTGCAGCTTATATACAGTACTTAGAATTACATTATAACTATTATCCACAAGTACCTGTAGGAATTGTTCTGGTTTTTTTAAACTTCCTTTACTTTCTTTTGTGAAACATAATGATATCCGTGAAGTAARAAATGCAAACATTTTCACATCATTTTGAGATTCTCTACTGTGTTATCATATACTRCAACAATTAGTTACCTGTTACAGTCAGAAACACTTTGCCTACAAGGTAGAACTTGAACAAACAATGAAGGAAAAACACACAAACACCAAATACATTTTAAGAAAATTTGTGAAGAATAACGATCAATTCTGCTTTAAACATTGCCTATATTATGGTTATAGCACCAATGGGAGCTGAGGTGGTTCCCTGAATAAACCAGTGATTTTACTGCACAATTAATAATATACTCTTAAGGTTTGAAGAAACTTCAGCATYTTTATTTRTAACTGCCRTATTCAACATGATTACCTTAATGAGGTCCTCCCTGGAGGCAAAATTTGAAACCAAGTGGTTTTCCCCACTCTTTGAGTTAGTGACTGACACATAGAGCCGGTTCTCMGCTATCTCATGGACATCAGCAGGCAGAATAGACTCTATGCCCTCCCTAGAGGAAAGAAAATGCTCAGCATTACTCACCACTATTATCTAAAAACCTTGCAAATGCATTAGGGGTGAGCACCCCACAGCACAGAAGAAATATGCACCCTCTCCATTTGCATTTGGAGAGCTTTTTAACACAAAAATGATCTTACAGAAGCATTAAGATATGTACCTAAGTGTTTTCATAAAATCATAACCAGGTGTTATAGCACCAAAGTTCAATCTTCTGACTTCCTCTGCAAATCCACAGGCAAAGTGCTTACATTTCTGGAAATGAAAAGCATTAACCATTAAGGATGTTTAAGTGATGGGAAGCATGTTCAACTGCAGTACCTAAAATATACTAGAGACTAAAGCTTTAATGAAAGGGTTATTAGAGCAAATGGAAGGATTTTAACATGTGCTTGGTTTAAAACAAGACATGCATTACAAAATGTTGATCCCTTTCAAAGGATTAATTTGTAAGAGAAAAAAAATCCCTAATGAAAACAAATTATTAACTCTGAAGATATCACTTCCAAGGAAAGGTAAACAACCAAGGAAAATTAAAGGCAATTTTTCAATAGACCACCACTGCTAAATAATCCTAGATCATGCCACTACAAGAACAATCATTTAGTTCAAAGTCTAAAGCCACCTTTTATTTTAAGGTCTACTTCAGACCTTAAACCAGACACAGGCAATAAAAAATAAAAATTACAACAATTTCTTCTCACTAAAGCAAAAAACAAGCTACTAGCAAATACACAATTAATAAAATATTATGGAATAATTAATTAATGGAAAAATATGATGGATGACATAGGAAGAAAATACACTGCAGAAAACCAGGCAACAGATTCCTGCAAAGAGAACCTTTTACACAAGCTGAAATGCCCAGCATTAATGACTGCACAAAAATATTGTGAGTCATAAGAACTCCAAAGGGACAGTAAAGGAATTGGTATAATTTATTTTTCAGCCATAACATGCTGAAACAATGAATTATGATTCTGAGTGCTTAAGACTCACTATTCAATATTTGTAATCCTTTTTCTATCCTTTCATGCAGGCTTTTCTAATGATTTTAGGGACTTCGGAAAAAAACTAAATTTAATCTTATGCAACCTTCTGAAATTGGTACTTTATAAATTCAGCCACATTCACCTATATAACCACATGAATAAAAGATAGTTTGGGATTCCTGGATTATTAGGTGCATAAAGAACAAATAYATTGCTAGTAACCAAATAAATGACTGAGTGACTAAGGAAAGGAAAGCGAAACAAAGGAGAAATATGAATGAGAAGGATGATATAGAATCTGTTGAAAGGAAAACAAGGAGGGAGRTGGGGTGAGGATTAACATGAGATCAGAGCCAGCTAATTGAAGGAGTTAAACTACCTCACATCCCTTGTATGACAAAGCACTCATCTAAGCAGAAGACAGAAAGGTAGTTCTTGCATCCACTTTTTTTACATGGCCTTTGAATAAGAGTATCAAAACATTCACCAAGAGGTTCATACCTCTTAAAGAAACAATTCTTGGGGCTACTTAGCCTCACATTCCTTAGATTTGCACCTTTACCCCCTGAGATACTTGCCATTGCCAGCCCGAAGCCAATTAAAACATACACAGCACATTCAGACTCTTCTGTCTATAAATGCAGAAGAAATCCACAGAACCCTACATAGAAGCACCTTAAAACAACTATCTCTGTATCCAAGATGCTTAAATAAAGTTATGGGGAGCTAAGAAACTCCCCAAACTAGGGAAATGACAGAAAACTACTTTCCATACTACAAGTGCTAAGAATGGACTGTACCTAGACTCTCAATTTCTGCTCTCAAAAGGGACAACTTACAGCTATGAATTGTTTTAGAATCTGAGTGCTAGAAGCTTTAAACAATACGTCTACATTTTAAGTAATGACTGAGGCCATGCTAAGAAATTGTAACTGCTTCTATTGAGTTAAGCAAACTTGATATCAAACATGACCAAGGTAATTTTAAAACAAGTAGTTATTTAACTAGTTATTTTAACTATATAACTAAATAAGCCTACTTAGAATTTTCAAGTCCCACACCTCTACAATGACAAAAATCCAATATACGACAGAAACATTTGGAAATTGTCTGAGAACAGCAACAGTCAAAACAATAAATCTTCAACATTACATTCTCTCCAAGATAAGGACAGGCAGCATTACAGCTTTGAGACTAGGAGATGCAGAAAATCCTAATTATGGTTTATTTAACATTACCATCTCTGGAGAGAGGGGGAGAAAAAACTAAAAAATAATTAACTGATTAGGAGCTACATTTGTGAATATAAAATATTTCAAGCTAGAAATGTAGTAAAGATAATAATATAATTATCCTGATATGAAAAGTTAATTCTATTCAGTACAGAACACTGCCTTTACTTAAATTCAATGAGAATTAGAATTATTCCCACTCACAAAAGAATTCTCAATTTTCCATTTAAAAAATGTAACAATAAAAAGTACACAAAAAAATGCAAGGACTAGAAAGTTCATGAAGCTTTCTTTAGTTTGCAATAATATGACAAATTTTCAAGGAAAAATACAACAGACTCAATGTAACATAGACTTRGTTTCCACAAACAAAAACTAAAAACTGTTCTAGTATTTTTAAAAAGATCTTTGTAAGTTGGACCAGGCTGAGAACAAGGGCTCATACCCTGGGTCTGCAATAAGCAGAAAAATTTCCTTGGGCTAACAAAGGGCCACCACGCTCACCACAGAGGAAATTAAAGTCAGAGGTACACATTATACCAGGCAAACTTGAAACTGAACTACCAGTCAGAGGTGACAGAAGGGGAGTAATGCCTGCACAGAATACAAAGAGGCTCTCTCCACAACAGAGTGGAACTTGCCTAATACCAAGTCATATAAAGAATGCTTGCAGGGGAGTGGGGTAGGGGACAGAAGCCAAGGAAAAACATATACTGCTGAAAGCAACAGAAGAATAGTTAATGCTGCAAGCTGAGTTCATATCCCAGCAGAAACAACCAACAAACACAAACAGAAAGATCAGTRGCAAAKTGGGGTTTGGCTGGGACTATYTGAATCAAATGAAATGTCATAAGYGAGGGCTAGAGAAAGTTATCAAATGCTCACTTGGAATGAAATGTAACTTGGACCAAAATCTAACAGCCTGTTTTCCCCACAATAATTAAAAATACTAAAGAAATACTAACATTTTGGCAATGCCTGGTCCTCTACATTTATTAAGGCAAAGTCACTACAGACAGTTCAGGAGGGCAAAGCAGCCTTAACTTGTGGGGAAATCCAAGCAAACAGACCCCAAAACCCCCATAATGCTCTCCACAGAATTTGTAACATTTTAATCACTGAATATAACCTTGGTGTCTCTGCATGACACCATATCCACTGTGAGAAGGGAGCGGCATCTCTGGAGATGAAACAACTCAGGCACATCAGAACAGAATGCTGTGAGGGTTAATCCTACTGGGTGCTCTTAAGGCATGGGCTGCACTGAGTCTAAAGGAGATGCACCAGCCTTTAATGTGTTCAGTGGAGCACAGGCAGCAAGAAAAAGATCTGAGCAGGTGGRTTGAAGACTCACTCCCATCTACCATTTTCATCTCCTTTCAGAAAAGGTTAAAAGGGTGGTSCTATGCACTTGCTTAACAAAGCCTATCTCTAGCCAACAGAACAGTGATTCATTTTGTAACRTACCATCATTAAGTAAATAGACATTTTGGTCTATTAAAGTGTACCTGTTGCCTACAAATCAAGATTCACACACATGGGATTTGTATTTACACAGCTTAAAATATAAAGTTCATATGAAATATTTTTATCATTAACATTTTTTGCTCATGAGTCACTGATGTGGTTAATGAAAACATGATACATTAGTCCTTTACCTAGCAAGTAACAAGAAAAAAACAAGACACAAAACATTTTAATAAACTTAATAGAAGATGCTTATATTAAAAAATGTCCTTTGAAAATTATCATGGCCTATACCTACGAGTTCATTAATTTACCTCTATATTTTCTGGCACTGCTAACAAGACAGCGGCAGCCAGAGATCCCGCAGAAGCTCCCGCAAAAGCTTTCACATCTCTCAGTAACTTCTTACCATGCCTGTGGAAAGCAGCTGCTGCCCCCAAGTGGTAAATGCCCAAAAAGCCACAAGCTGCAAAGGACAGGTTGATGTGCTTCATCTGGGCTGTAGAAATAGATTGTCACAGTCAGAAAAAATCTGTCTTGCAATATACATTTATTATTTTTGCATAACAAACTCTAACTATATAAAAAACCCCAMAAGTTATTTGAGAACAGTAAAAGCTTTTGATTACTAAATACATCAAATAATCAGCAGTTACTTCAGTACCTCCAAAACTGAGAACAACTCAAATAATCCTTAGTACAAATCCCTTTTTAAAGCAACCAAAAATATATACCTTTATATACCAGGTAACTATGTATTTCCATGATTTGTCGAATAGTAACTACATAGAAGTGACTAAGGAATACCTCTGAAAGCAAACATTGTTAACCACCTTTATCAAAAAATCCAATTAATTATAAAACTGCTGGTTACTGTCTCATCATGTACTGACAGGACTGGGAAAATGGATTCAAACTGAGAGAAAGTTAAGATTGGATAGCAGGAAAAATTTCTTTACTGAGAGASGGGTGAGACACTGGCACAGGTTGCCCAGGGATGCTGTGGATACCCCATCTCTGGCAGTGTTCATGGCCAGGCTGGAYGGAGCTCTGAGAAACCTGGCCTAGTGGGAGTGTACCTGCCTATGGCAGGGGAGTTGGAACAAGATGATCTTTAAGGTGCCTCACAGCCCAGGGCATTCCATGATTCTATAATCATGCTCCCCATTACACAAGCAGAGTCTTGAATCCATTATAATTCTCTAGGAGAGGAATTTTTTTCTGTCATCTTTGAAACTTATTTACTTAATAGAACTATTATACATAATTTTTTAAAGTTTACTAGTTTAAAAAAGAAAAACACAAAACATATTTTTGCTACTATTAAAAAAAAGAAGGAATAAAAAAAACCCCAAAAAACCCTGAAGTAAAATACAAAGCACGAAATGTAGGAAAACACACACTAACGGTACCTAGGGTAGAAATTTTAAATTAACAAAAAAAATCCCACAAATGGAAAGAGCAAATTCAGATTATTAGGGACAGTTAATTAAATAAAATAGAATGTTGTACAGTTTAGTAGTGCTTCAGTTTCTGCAAATAACTACATCATAAAGTCAAGGTATTCTGCATATTTTATTTTACAGATGTAAGATATATTTTAGTATTGAATTAAAAATAAACCCCTACTGTACTTGGGTACATATCAATATGAATGGGAAGACAGAAAATGTTGTATCAGTCCTGATGAAGAGAGRAAAACATATACAGCACCACATTTTTGTTAAAGATACCTCTTCATCTCTGAAATGGGAAAGGCAGGAAAGATGAGGATATGAAACAGCTCTCAAAATCATGAGATAAGAAGACATGCTTTACCCACAGCATCATTAAAATCAGACCTAATGATCTGACCAGGTTTACTATTTGACTGAGAGAGARCATCTCACAGCCAGGGAATATTTGGTGCACCAGTCAGTCTGCTAAAACACACAGTTTATCAACTGTGCTGGAAAGGCTTCCAGATCCACTTGTTAGTAGGAATACCTATAACAAATCTAACACATTTGTACTCACAGAAAGTACTAGAGGTTGGCTCTTGCTATGACAATAGGAGAGAAAGGCATTTAGAATGAAGCAAGTAATAAAKTGATTTACCGTTTTTGAAAAACGATCTTTCAATTTAAGAAGTCAGTGTATTGAATAGAAGGTATCGGGAGTTAGATTTGTTTCTTTTCTTTTTCCCTTTTGGAATTTTTTCCCTTAAGAAAGACACTTAAGGACCGAGTACTTATCAGTACTTAACCAAAGACAAAAGAAGCACAAAAGAAGCCAGGGAGGAGAAGACAGAACCTGGTAACGCGAGATTTAGGGTAGCAAAAGGGAAGGGGGGCTGGGGGGTGGGCACTCTTGCCCTTGGCACTTCGAGGAGAGGACTTCAGTCTGTTCGCTTGCTGCGAGAGGAGTTTCACTGTCACCAMCGACTCCGCTCGTGTGCCCGGGGGATTTCTGAGCTCACGTCCTGCCCTGATGGAGTGGGCCCGACCCTGTCCTGCTGCCGCCGCTTTTCCAGCCTGCTTTAAGGCTTTTGCCTACGCTGACCTCACACCGTCTGCTCAGCCAGGACGTCTCTGCTGCTCCAGCCACCACTGTGGAAATGCCCATCTACCTCATCACCAGCCCGGGATCTCCCCCCGTTGCAGCTTGGTGCCTCAGGGCCACTGGGGATCAGACTGCCCTGGGCTTTATGGTCCCTCGAGGTTCTTGGTTCTGTCTTATTATTAATGCTATAGCTGTTTGCTTGTTTGCTTGCTTTGTTAGATATATATAGATATAGATATATAAAAGTAAAAAAACCTCTGTCATTCCCATTCCCACATCTTTTTGCCTGAAAGCCCCTTAATTTCAAATTTATAATAATTTGGAGAGAGGGGGTTTGCATTCTCCATTGCAAGGGGAAGGCTCCGACTTTCCCTAGCAGACACCTGTCTTTCAAGCCAAGACAGAAAGTTAAAAAACTTTACTCAGGATGTTACTGGAAAACAACAAAAACAACTCTTTGATTTTTTTTTAAATAGAATGGAAGAAAATTATCTTTTAAGTATGATGTCACACTGTGCTTCCTTTCAGGATAGTTAAACTCCTGGGAGCTTACCAGCTGCTGCAGCTGTCTCCATACCTTCCACAAATTASGAGCAAAGATTCATTTGCATCACAGGCCACTTTGACAAAAAGGTGAAGCTGGTTAAAGCAACGACTCTTACATAGGAATGGAAGAATCAACTCCCATTTCTGTGCATAACAGATCTCAAGATCAAGACACTACTAATATGAAGCACTATATGAAATAAAAATTATGTTTACATCGCTGATTAGTCAAAAAGTATGCAAAATAAGAGTTCAGAAAGCCAAAGAATTACATCTAAGGGACCTGTGAAATGTAACCAAGAAATGAAAGTATAAGATAATAAGGTTATGTAAATCAAAATAAGTATATGGATGTTTATGTACAGGTATACACACATTTAAACTTTTTGGARTATGAGCCTTGTAGAGGGTATCACTCGCTGCTGAAAATAATTAAATGTTCACAAATAAAAAACAAAGAGAACCACAAAGAGTATCTAAAGCATTGTTCCTGTAAAAAACTTTAGATTAAAAGGTCTTTTTAAGAAGAAAAATTCCCTACAAATGTGAAAGAAAAATCACACTTCATTGTATGAAGAAGTGGCTGGTACATTTTCTCTAAAGTGAGAACAGAAAAGGAGGCTATGTGAACTGAGGAAAGTATTTGAATCTCAGATCAAAAACTACTGAACATATCTAACTAAAGTCAGATATCCATACCTCCTCTTACACACTTGTAGTTTCTCAGACAAGCTCTAGTCCTATCTAATTATCAGCTACTGGGAGTAACCACTATTCTCTTTTGAGTGTCTGGATACATGGTATTCACTCTTTCATGTGAGTTAATTTCTTAACACTTCTATCCCACACTTTCCTGCCTCTTTCATTTCCCTACCCAAGAGACAGAAAGAGAGATTACATCAGTTACTTGACTGACARAACGACTCAGTGAGAGAAGAACACAAGAAGAAAAAACAGCACTAAGATTTCAAGTCAAGGAAYACTGTTCAAGAATGCTGCTAGTCTCACACTCTGTGAAGAGTAGACCAATTTCAAATTCGAAAAGAATAAATTAATGCAATGTAGAAATAAGGTAATTTTTTTTACTTTTAGTGAACAGAAGTACTTGACCCACTGGATTTGTATGGCATGCAATACAACACTGTTTTACAGATTCCCCAAYAGAACCTCAAAATTAAGGGTAGCAGCAGCATAGCTGTGTTACTCARACACTACAGTTCTATTAATTAGGATAAATTCTCAGGTATACATTAAGTGTTTGCCATATACACAAAAAATTTTAAAATTCCTCAGTACAAATGCTAAATGGCAGATGACATTCATGCTCAAATCACAGATCCACTGATTACATCTATCTGCATGACTGAGAAACGGGATATGCACACACATCTATCAGCCCTCTAAGTGGGCAAATAATGAGAAAGAAAAATCACTGAATCATAGAATCATTCAAGTGACTTCTTGCCCAACCTTCCTATGCTTAAAACAGGGTCAGCTATCAGATCAAATTTGGTCACTCAGGGCTTTACCTGGTTGTTAACCTGAAAACCTTGTAATGCTTAGCTCCTAAGTGATACCTAGCATTTGTCTGGTGAAACAATCAGGTCTTCTTTATTTGYTCAGAACATTAAAATCAGCAGAGTATTGCAAACACTCAGCATTACACAGAAATAGAAWATTAATATCTTCAATCAGTACCATGCATCCACCTGCAGGAAAGTGCATGGAACTGAGGCCTCTTCAACAAATMTGTAGAAAAGCACTTAACCTACAAAGGATGCAGATGGTAAGGATGAAACAGATAAATAAGAATCATGGTTCTATACAGAACTATTCCTTCACAGAYACAGTTAAGCAATGTTGTTTCACCTTGCAAACAAATCTCCAAGAGGAAAAAATATGAAAGCATTATTTAGATTAATATCTTGTAAAATCAGAAGGGCAAGTAATAGGAAAYAGGACACTTTTAAAGGAATTCTTGCAAAGATGTCACGGCATCACTCAATTTGAAAGTTATAATGGTGTATTTCAGACAAAGTATGATTCAAAAATGTCTTTTGCTTTGATGATCTGATAGATCACTGCCTTTTTGGTCAAAGAAGTATAGTATGATTATAAAAACTCATAAGAGGAAAAAGAGGAAAAAAATTAATTAGGTATTCATTATGACTATTCCCTGACAATTTCTTATAGACTAAYAGAAATAGAGCATAGTCACATGTGGACACAAACCAATTCCTTCAGCTGCCAGAGCAGACAGCAGAAATCTTGCTATCTTAGAAAYAGCATGAAACACCTGTTTCACAAGATTCCAAAACAAATATTCTAAGAGAGTTTAACACAAATTGTCACTATTAAGGATATTAATACCTATTAACATAAAGTCATGATATTGGCATGTCTTAAAAAAATGTTTCAATGAACCTTGAAGATGCACAAGTACATTTCAGCTGGACAGCGCACAAAATGCAGAGATATGATCTAAACAGGAGAGARCAAACACTTCTGCCACTGCTTTTCAAAAAATGTTGTCACCTTATATGATTGGAAAAATTCAAAATATAAAAATTTAAACTGGCCAAGGGGATAGAAATGCTTCTGTTGTCTACAAAAGAAAAAACAGAAGTGTAAGAAAAAATACGTAAAACAAGAACACTGGGGTTGTTCAGTTTCATTTTGCAGATAATGCAGGAGCATTCAGGAATAAACATAAACCTAAGAGTTCCCTTTAAAAGATTACCACATCTGCAGKAAAAGAAACAACCCACTGGTGATTAAAAATCTTCAGGGGGGTAGGGGCATTTCTGTTTACTCAGCAGTATCTCATCCACTTTGTAATGGAAACCTCCAAGAGAATGTGTGTAAGGAGATAAGGCTGTACAGAAAAATTATGCTACAGTACCACACAGCTGTCTGAGGAGAGGTACTGCCTTCCTGATTGTCATGCACATGAAATAGCACAACAATTTCTCATAGGGCTGTTTCCTGAGCAATGCAATTACAGAAACATTGTACCATCTCAGTGTCTTAACCTGTCATAACTACCTCCCTGTCATCCCACTTGTAAACAAAAGCTGAAAATGCCCAAAGCAACTGAGTACAAACACCTTTACAAACAAAATCTAAATATGCATAGAAAGCAAATGACAAAGCACCCTGAAGCACAGGAGCTAAAATAAATGATGCATAACAGCATAACTGAGGAGAAGTTATTAGCAAGGAGTGGCAAAACAAGCAAAGTCACAGAAARGAACTGTTTAGCTCAGCAGCACTGCTAAAATAAAGGTCATAAGGGTAACTACTAACTTACCTGAATCAAAAATCACCACTGACACAGAAATGTTTGTGTTTTCACATTTCTAACAGGCAAAAAAGCGCACTAGCRTAACAATTCACAGCCTTCAGTGAATATAAGAGTTTGATAAATTTGAAGGCAAAAAATAGTAAGTACATCATCTAACYGACCATTGAGAACCTTAAGAAAATAACGAGTCTTTGCAAACTATAATGTTTGTGTATAATCCCCTTAAAATTAAAAAAAAGAAACACATTACATGATAAAAAACTTTCAAATTAAGATTCTASACCTTGATCCTAAAGATGTCAACAGAGGGCAGGGAAGGCTGACTTCTCCAGAAGAGGGAGGCAAAAGGTTCAATACCTTGTAATGAATGTTGTCTTCCATCACATACTCCACTAGGACTTTTTCCAACAGCTATTTTGGTTCCCTCTGCACTAGTAGTCATTCTCCTATCACCTATGGATTGTTTATCATTTACCTTGGAAACCTACAATCAGAGAGTCAGACATATTACTATTAAAAAGAAAAACAACAGCAAYATGACATTATTTGATAATAATTGTTAAGTCATCTAGATGAATTTTGCAATTGCTTAACTGCCACGAAACAAGTTCAAACCTCAATGTTCCACAACTTATGCCTSCAGCAACTTAYACCTTAAAAATGAATTTACCTAAATACTGAAAAACACCCCCATTTGGATATGCTAGTATACAAAATGAGCTTTATTTTGTGTCCTTTACCACTATTTTAATTTATATCTACAGATTTTTTATAATAAAACTCTTCTGTTTTTATCCTCCCTTACCAATCCATTTCCTCCCCAYCTTCTGTTGCTCAACATTGCATCTGTAAGTCATTTTTCAATGATTTATTCTTCTTTCTATAGTCCTATTCTACACTTAACAACTGTCACTCTAACTAATCAGCCTGTCAGTTATCCTGCACTACTGTCTGAAGTAGTTTGAAGAAAATTAACGTTTCTCCCCAACCTAAAACTATCAGACYCAAAAATTCACTCTGAAACACTGGTACTCCAGCACTTATTGCTGCCTGCCCCTTCACCTTGATAAACTGAAGGCATTTTCAATTCACAATTAATGCTGCAAAATCAAAAGCTTAGCTCTATACAGTCTAAAATTTTATCACTGCATTTATGCATATCACTTATCTCTTTAGAGAATCACAAAAACACTTACCTGGAATTTAACTCTGTTATGTGGCACTCTTACAGTCCAATAGTTYGGAATTCCAATCCAGAACTGCTTAGWTTTGAGAAACATGCAACTACACAATCGGCCTTCTTTCATCTGGAGCAACAGTATCTGAGCACTACAAAGCTTTTTGGCAGTCCACATTTTAGTAAAAGTGATCTCTGGATCCAGAYGATGTGGTAATCAAATTGATACTCGCAGAAGCTGCTTTACCATGAAGTTACAAAGGAAGCATCAATAKCTGAGCTTGGACACCATAAAAACACAGGCAGAAACTTTCTTTTAAGCATAACCTGTTTCAAAGACATTATAAAAAAAAAATAGTTGAAAGGTTCACATCAAGGCCCTGACATTTTAACAAGGCCATCCTCACACCCATCCGACCCGAAAACACAGAGGCATTAACAGCTGATTCACTTGACAATGAAACAGTTTCGTTCAGTAGCTCCTCTCTCTCCCTCTCACCAGCCCCCATCTGGTACCGTGTTGTTCACCGCTGACTTGTTCAAGTCAATTGTTCATTTCACAGACAGGAAGAACTAAAATCGTTAATAATGGTGAACCCCAAACAAACAAAACTGTCCCTCAAGATTAACAACRTGAATACACTGCTCCTTCTATCTCAGCTGAAAATAGTGGACGCAGTGATCTAGCAACTTCAAACAACTTGTCCACTAAAACAAAGTGCCGATGTCAAGAGCCCAGTAAGAGACACTCCAGCATGCTGGCTGGTACGAGGCAAGCCTCGTCAYCTTCTCTGTTACTCAGACAGCACAGGGGTTACTCAGACTCAGTGTAAGCCTGGTTTACACCTTGACCATAAAGAAGAATGTWCGGAATTGTGCTGGTTCAGACGAAAAGCAGGTTCCTGCCCGACCACCAAACAGGTGCCTGCAAGCAACCCCAGAATGACCCTGCGCCAGGAAGGTCTCGGCGGAACATCGCCGACTTCCAACTTAATCCCAACGAGTGAGTGAGTGAAAGGCGTTCTGTTTTATCTCGTGCGCTATGAGATCAGGCCTGTGGTGCAACTGGATTTTTTCCTACCTYAACTTTTATTCAACAAACAACCAMAACAAACAAACAAAACAGCCGAAACGGCAAGACAAGCTTTTTAAAGCTAACAAACACAGAACGTGAAGTGACAACCGCGGGGTGCACAACGCCAAAGTGCAGCCACTGCGCCTTCTAACCTWGGACACTTACAGCAAGCGATTCCTACGCGGGGCACGGCCCTTCAGAGGYCAGTCACCTCAACCCCGTCCCGGTCGCCCGCTGCCTCCCCGCAGGCCTCCCGGGGGGGCTATCTCGACCTCCGCGAGGCAGCGGCGGCACCGTGCCCGCCTCGGCTCCACCTTCCCGGCGGCCGGCCCCGCGGCAGCGCCAGCAGCGGCCGATCGCGCTCAGGACCGGGAGGTCACGGTGGGTGCGGCACGGCCCGGCACGGCCCAGCCCCCCCTCCGCGCCTGCGCAGCGCGGGCCCGGCAGGAGCGGCGGGGCCGGGGCCTGGGGCCGGTGAGGCGGCACCGCCCCGCCTTCAACACCCGG
This sequence comes from Alauda arvensis, assembly GCA_902810485.1. NCBI lineage: Eukaryota > Metazoa > Chordata > Aves > Passeriformes > Alaudidae > Alauda > Alauda arvensis. The sequence goes on from CADDXX010000493.1 coordinate 577,501, forward strand.
CCTGCGGCGCTGGCTGTGCGGACGGGCGGGTACGGCCCCTCCGGGGATTGACGCTGCTGTCGTGTGGGCGGTGTCCGCACCTCAACGCCGCCAAGCCGGCAGCGAACCACGTAGTAGCGTCCTGTTTCTGACAAGRTGGCCTCAAGGCAATAAAGATTATAAAGATTACATTTTTTTCATCCTTCTGTCAGGCCTGAGCCGGAGYAAACACAGCACCCAGATTCAAAATGGAGATGGATCCTGCAGCCAGCAGTGGAGGAAGAAGACRTGCTGAGAGAGGGCAAAGGTGCCTGTGGAACAGAAGTGTAGATCTGTGAACTCTCCCTGGAATCTGACTGACTCGGGTTCAAACAAACTTGTGAACAAACACTGTGTTAGATTTCACACAAACTTCTCTCTTTCACCTGCGGCATCCATGATCCATGCTTTTCTCCAGTATCTGGGAGATGSTGGGATGGATTTGTGATACARGGAGGTGCAGCTGTGTTGGTGGAAYTTYGGCACCTTCTGTTGTCTACAGGGTCTCTTTAGAGTTTAGCCAGCTTTTCAACTGCTAAAGAGCAATAGCTACAAAACAGAGCCCTAGGACTTTCTTACAGCAGTGACACAATTTTGTGGAGTTAATGCCTGCTGATTTCATCATCCTGCACTCTTGCCCCATGTTTACAGGATGAGATTTTAGATGAGAATGCCAGATTAGGCCTAGTGGTAAATAAAAAAAATAAATATTGCCATAATTGTAGCCACATTTCTAATTTTCAGTGGTCAGTGCTATCATTAAAACCACACTTSCGTCTAAATTAATACTTTGTTGACAACTGTGGCAAGTCACAGACGTCAGGAGGACCCTTCTTATTCTTTYAGATGTGGACTCAAGTACATTGATCCTTCTGTGCTGTGTTAATCTATTAATGAATTGGAAAATGTGTGATGTAGATGAAGCTTTCTGAGTTGGTGACAATTAAACCTTAAATCCAGGTAAGTTTCAAGTATAAACACAGRAAGTTGTGAAGGACAGCAAATGAGATGGTGTCTCACATAAAGCAGCTGGCACTCRAAGTCACAGAATTTTGGGGGTTGGAAGGAACCTGTGGAGATCATCTAATCCAACCCCCTTGCCAAGRCAGATTTACCTGAAACAGGTGACACAGGAACAAATCCAGGATGGTTTTTCAGAAAGGGAGACTCCAGAACCATCCTGGGCAGCCTGTTCCACTGCTCTGTCACCCTCAACAGGAAAAAGTTCTTTCTCAAGTTGAGGTGGAACTTCTTGTAGTTTAGTTTATTATCATAAAAGAGTAACATTACTGTCTCTTTTGTCCTTAAGAATTCTTAAGGGCACTGAGGTGCTRGAGCATGTCCAGAGAAGGGGAACAGAGCTGGTAAAGGATCTGGAGTGCAYGTCCTATGAGGAATGGCTSAGAGAGCTGAGGTTGTGTAGCCTGGAGAAGAGGAGGATCAGGGGAGACCTTATGACTCTCTGCAACTGCCRAAAAGGAGGCTTTAGCCACATGGGGGTCGGYCTCTTCTCCCAGACACAACYWGTGACAGRGTAAGGGGAAATGGCCTCAAGCTGTGCCAGGGAAGATTCAGGTTGGACATCAGGAAGAATTTCTTCATGGAAGGGGTTGTTAAAAATCGGTGGCCCAGGGAAGTGGTGGAGTCAGTGTTCCTGAGGGTGTTTAAGGAAATTCTGGATGTGGCACTCAGTGCCATAGTCTAGTTGACAYATGGTGGTGTTCAGTCAGAGGTTGGACTYRAYAATCTCAGAGGTCTTTTTCAGCCTCATTGATTCTGGGATTCTTTAGCTCCCTAAGTCCATTCTCAAAGCATTCTCTTTCCCATAGCTAGACATGATCTGWCCCTTATCCTTCAAGTGTCAAAGCTTATTTCATCTGTTGCATTTAGATAAATTTATCCATACTCAACCTTTTTATAGCATGACTTACATCTTTCATTCTTTTTCCTTTAGTGGTTGTTCTTTGGAATTCTCTGACATTTTCTTAATAAAGTTCACCAAACAAATCTTATATGAGTTACATAAGTGTTTAAATGGCTTTWCARCATGGAGCTTGTCAGAACAGGTATTTTGAAGCACCCATATATTTAAGGAACGAGTCATTTAAAAATGTGTTTAAAATCATTTCCTGAAACAGACTAAGCTACAGGAGCAAAAGGAGCTTTCAGTAACAGCACTTCAACTTAGCTATAGATTTGATCAGCACAATTAAGCTGGTTAGTGATGTGACTACTTTACCATGTCTCTGTCAGTAAGACTGAATTCTTCTGAAATTTGAGGCCCACATGGAAAATGAGGAGATGTAAAAAAATCGTTGAGGATCAAACTTAACTTAAAGGTCTTTTATTACTGACAAAGATGCTGTGTGTATAATTCAGAAGCAGACATGTAAAAATATGTCTCTTCAATAAGCTCTGCAGAATAAATTTTAATGGAGAAGACACAAGATTCTAGTCATGGACAGGTGTCATCAAAGGATTTAATGCAGTTTTTTTCAAAATTCAAATTTGCCTTTATCCAAATGCTGACCAATGGATTGAAATGTTCAAGGAAATGTAATGTTTTATGGCACTATATTTAGATTTATGGCAGAAATGTATAGTAGYGCATCACAAAGAAAAGATGAGCTTTTTTTATAGGATAAGCATAAGAACAGAGCTGAGCAACTGATACTCAAAGGTATGGGTTTGAYTGGTGACCACTGAAAACTAATTCCTTTCTTTATTGCACTTGTCACCTTCATCTCAGTGCTAAAACAGAGTGTTACTCCCTCTGTCTAGAAGTCCATGCAAGGGCCTGTGCCTGAGTGTACCAGATCCATTGCTGAAGGTATGCAGCCGKGGCTCAGAATTCTGAGGAAAATGCTAAGTTGCGGGGAAGAAAAAAAAAGAACCTGTCAGAAAGTCTGAAGAGGAGATTCATGTGAGGTGAGAAAGCTGAAATTGCAGACAGGGTAAGACAAGGGAAAGCACTGACWTGGGCAAAGTATAAAATCATCAAGAAAAATCAGTGTCGGAGGGAGGCATGACTGTGGCTGTGCTCCAGGGAGCTRTAAGAGCTGCCCTTTCTCCTTTTTAACTTCTGCCTACCTGACTAGCAGAGACWCTGCTTGTGTCTTATAAAAGGTGGCGAGCAGATTAATGCCTAATCTAGTAGTGATAATTTGGGTGTGATAATCAATAAGTAATTTTTATACTTCTGAGTATGTCCTGTTCACAGAATCCCTTTGTGTTTGGCTAAGGTGCTGRAACAGGGACACAAAGAGGAATGATTACAGGACACAAAAGATGAAAGATAAAGCAYATGTGGGAATTGTACTCCCAAAAAGTCAGTTCAAAAGAAAACATGTACTCCCAGATAAGAAAAGGATGGTTTTGGACRGAGACTAATGACCCTTGATCCAGCCAAGGAGTCATTAAAAAATGAAAATATTTTCTAAAAAACAAACAAAACCACAAAACAAAASRAAGATTCAGTGTTGCCAAGGGATTCATTTGGGAAAAATAATCAATGAAAAACTCCAAAGAATCATTATAAATCTGCAAGTATAAAGCAGATTTTTGTCATATGTTGAAAATGTCTTTAGAAATTTCCTAGTAGTCTTATGATCTATTGAACACAGCATGGAAATATTTAATGATATTGGGAACGATCATGGCAGGGGTAGTGGGTTTGCACTTTTGTTCTCTTTTTTTTTCTCCTCTCTTCTGTTTTTGCTTGATTTTAACATAGRTGAAGCCACATATCTAATTGACAATTATTATGTTTTTTCAGGCAATCCAGAATTGCTCTTGGTTCTTTAATAGCCCTCAAATAAAGGGRGATTTTGCTTCCCAAAGGTATGTTATTTGATATAATTTTCCATATATRTTTATATAGTTCATTAAAGGGTGCAATAATTTTTTTCCTTGTTTCTTCTTGCATAACCAGACAGTTTGATATTTTCCCTTTCACTTTTTGACATCTTGGGTGGGATTTGTCRAAGGAATGCAGGCGTGGGATACAGTCTAGACATGGGTATTTGAGCTAGTCATTTTAAGCTGCTTCAATGGTCAGCAAAGAGAAAAAGACACTTTTGGAAAGGAATTCATTTCATCATAGAGTACACTTTTGAAATATGTTAGATGCATCATTCTCTAAAACTGCTTATTTTTCTTTGTTGACATTGAGGAAGGTCTGAGAAGACCACCTCAGAGGTAAATGAAGTTTTCCAAAAGGAGCCTCTGTCCTGGCATCAGTGTAGACTCTCTTGGCTGCCAAATCCTGAATCTGCCATCACTTGAAATTCTGGGTTGAGATGAATTACTGTCTGGAAGCCAGAAAGSAAAACCTGAAACCATCCATTAAACAGAAAACTCAGTCAGAAAATGGACACTATAGAAGGGGAATGGCTCAGTGCTTTTAAATCRCTCCATCTGCTCACAATTTGTCTCATTTCATTTCCTAACACTTCATTTGAAGTGTCTACTTTTGCATTTCATCTTTTTCCTCTTGTCACAACCTTTGGGACACAGCCTGTGTTCATGTTCACAGCTGCTCTGCCCATGAAGACATTGCCCAAAAAATGTGGGTGCTCCACTGTGGAAGTGTTCAGGGCCTGTTTGGAAGGGGCCCTGAGCAACCTGGTCTAGTGGAAGCTGGTCCTGCCTAGGGCAGAGAGGTGGGCCTAGATGGTCTTTAAGGTCTTTTTCAACCCAAACCAGTCTATGATTCTGTGATTTTGTTCCTCTGAAAATCCTTTTGGAGATGTTTGTTGTTTCTTGTGTTAAATACAAGCYACTTAGAGTCAGCACAGGAATGAAAAGAAGTTTGTTTGTAAGCAGTGAGAGCACTTAATCGTCAGTATTGATCTGTAGGCTATCTTTAGTTTCCAAGTTCCAATTTGATACACAAGCAGTAGGGSTTTTGTGCATCTTTCACATCATCTATATGTGCATCTATAATACTTCAGCTTTATGAGATTGATAAATTACTACATTTTTACCTGATTCCAAATGAAATGGTCTTTTGCTTTCCCACAGTCCTGGACTAACTTTGTAAAAATAATTTTTATGTGCCTYGGTAAAGATTTCAAAATCTGTATACTAATAATAAATTCCCTGTATTGCATGATGTGTTGTATATTCAGTTACTAGGAATTAATATTTTTCAYATAGTTTTTTTAATCTTTTTGCCATCTCTCCTCTTTTGAGCTGTTATCTCACCTTTCCATTGTTTTATCTTGCCTCCTTTACATTTTAGATTTTAAAAGTATGTATAGTAGCAATGGTAAGAACTGTGCTTACATMATATCTGTATATAAGTATTTCCCATGCATCCACTACATTTAGCATGAGACATTTTTAGTGCTTTTTGTAAYRGCATTTCTCTTTTGGTGACTCATTAAGCAAATAATCAGTTTATTTTTTGTAATATRCCTTCTACCAATTTATTACTCATTGTTAAACTTATGAGAACATGAAAATAGTAAGGAAAATTAATCTAAATAAACTAATGGTGTGAGTGTTTAATTAGTTAGGCCCCATTAATTCTTTGTACTTACTGATTCAGAGTCAAAAAGGTCATAGCTGAGTTTGTAGACATAAATAAAGTTTGGGTATTAAAATAGCGCCCTCAAGACATATTAAAGCATTTTCATCTTTGTTTTCTATTTCTATGCATAAAAGGGTTAAAAGAACAGATAAGACTTTGATTCCTGTGCTTAGATGGGAATTCGAGCTTTGAAAAAAATTTTTAAAAAGTAATTAAGGTAAAAGACAGACTCCRTAGTGAGGACATAAATGATTGCTCCAGCTTTTTATGGGGAGATTTTTAATCTTCCTATGACCAGTTATCTCCCCTCTGTGTGGGGGAAGYTCTCCTTCAGCTTTGTATTTCTGTTTGGCAGCATGTGTTGAGTCCACACAGCCTCCAAGGGCTCACAAATGGTACTTARCAACTGATGGGACATGTCCACTCTTTCACCATGTAACACACCTCAAGTGCACATAATCTCATTTTACTATCTGCAGATTTTATTAATTACACTGTCACTGACATTTAACTGAAACATCTTCTTTTCTGCCTGTGACAGCACGAGACTGCAAGAAGAAAGGTATTTATTGATTTACTATGACRAAATATTTTTTTTAATGTAGAAATAACCTGTTCACAGGAAATTGTGGCAAGTTCAATGCAAGATGAGAAAAATTAYTGAGCAGGGCAATAGAAAAGGGCTYTGAGCAACTGAATAAGAATTTCTGTAGATAGGAGGCAAAAGAAGACAAAATTATCTCATTACCAATTCATATTTTGATCTGTTTTAGCATGTATGGTGTTAGCTAATTTTTTAAAATATCAGATTTGTCTCTGCTGTGGTTCCACTGCTGCTTCAGCTCTGTATTTTACTTTATATTTCGTGCTTTTATATTTTAATCTTGCCAGCTAATATTGTCTCTAYCACTGTAAAATGTGTAAAAGACATTATTGTATTGATAATAGGCAGCGTCATTAAAAGCTATTGAACAACATTTGCATAAAGCAAAAACTTGTTAATTGAAACATTTTTTACATTACTGTAGTACATAAAGGTCAGATTTGATTTGTAATCTATGATAGAATTAAGCCATAAATATGATGAGTTTGCATGACCTTTCCTTTCTTAAGAATCTACCACCAGTCTTATATAATGACTGCACATTTGTAGTAATTTTCTGCTTAAATTTCTTGAAATTCAAGTAGTAGACACGTGCATAAATACAATATAGTCATAAAAAARAGCTTGAGAAGGAGGCAAAGTAGATGTGACATTTCTGTCCTTCAAAGCAACCTGCCTGAAGTTCATATGCTGAATGATTTGTGTATGTCCTCCACTTCCCAACCATGACTYCAGGATAATAACCATTACCAGACTCAAATAAATTTAGTGAGGTAAAAGAATTGTGAAATATCAGCAGTTCAGTAATGTTTACTTTAAACTACCTAATGTCTCAAAAAATGGCARATGGAATCTGAATCTGCCACTCTAAAATATCTTTGCTAATCAAGACTGCTGAAGTAATATTTTCTGAMAGATTTCACTGAATTTTCTTGAAAGGTAAAGGTGTGCTAAGTGCTTATTTTGATAATTCTATCTACCAAGGGATCAAGATTTATAGGCAGGGATTTTGAGAAAATATTATCCAGTTTTCTGCCTGACTTTGTATATCCTGGAACAAGTGGTAAACTTCCTGCTGGGGAATATAGGGATAATGAAGGTATGACATTTTAAATCAGAATTGTATGAAAAGGATAAAAGAACATTCTGCTTCMGTGAATTAACTTGTTTTGATGTTGTTTTATAAGTGTTTCTAGGATGTGAATTTTAGACATAAAAAAGTCTTGTTTAGTCATATTATTTTTGATCTCACTTATGTGGGTTTGAAATGCGAATTCAATTCAGTAGACATTTAAATAGCTTAGCTCCAACAGAAACTGTAGAAATATACCTATCTTGAAATATCTAAGTGATGAAAAGCTCATCTGAGTTGAACTCTGTTCCAGATGGGGCRGAGATGGGTTTAGAATTAAGACCATTAAGACCATTATCTAAATATGAAGTCAGTTGGTGGGAGGCCACTCTATACTACCAGAAATGCCATCCTGAGAATTTTTTCTAAAGAAACATTCATTTGAATGGTTTATCTCCTGCGGGTAAAAAAGAATTTTGAGAAATTCTGGCGTCTTTGCATGGCAATGCTGTCTGATTATCATTTCTTGCTGTGTATCCTCAGAAGCCTTTGCACCAGCTTCATAGATAATGCATAAGGAAAATCACAGTTTTTCACTGTAGTGTGGGGAAARGGTCAAGACTTCCTGAATCCAGGTTACACGTGGCAGCAAGCAGCCACTGAATGACAAGTCTCTGACTCTGTTTGTTTGAAATCCTAAGCAGGAGCAATGAAGTCTGCCCATGAGCTAGGACTTTTCACTTCTCAGCCCAGACCCTTCTCATACCAGGGCAGGGCTTGTCACTTYTGTAAAGCCTGGGGGTTACCAGAGAACTTTGGAAATCCAGAATAAATTCAGAGTGCAGGAATTCTTACGGGGGAAATAAAACCAAAAATATTTCTTTCCTTAAAAGCACACTTTAAAATATCATAGTACTTTCAGTACAATTTACTCTCTTATAACAGTTTTAAATGCTGTAGATAGCTCATGATGACTTTTGGTATCAGTGTTCTAAGTGAATGATTTCTGAATATGGCCAAATATTGGGATATTTTGCTCTAACTGGCAGTCATCCTTTTTAATATTTTTTCACATTTGAWAGCAATCCAATTTCCAACTTTTTGCCTACAGAGTTGTAACCTGGATGAGACCTTCATGGACAGAGGTAGTGATAATTCTCAGTTTAAATCAGTGTATACCTTGACTGATGTTTCATGGAAGTTAGACCATCTAAAAGGAAGAGCATTTTCCAGTTTCAGAGTTGTCTTCATCTGTATGTCTGACACATTGGTTTGAGTAGCTTTGATTATGACAGTCCCACAGACAGATTATATGYATGCAACTGGAAGTTTCTGAAGTGCAATTTGTCAGATACTGAAATGCTGTAAATTCATCATGTGGCCATAAAGGCTTTGCACTAYAAAAAGGTTAAGCTTGTTCAGCAAAAATCTGTGCCGTTGTTGCAACTATCTGGGACAAAAATCTTCTTTTCTTACATTACTTTTTTTACTGAAAGTAATATTAGTTCTTTTCTCTTAGGGCTTTTTTTTTGCTGCAAAAGGATTTTGCTTATCAGCCTTTAGAGTTCGATTTATTGCGTTTTAAATTAAGATTAACAGATTGTATTTTGACAGTTTCTGTATATTTATGCTTTCCAGTCTGGTGAATCCAGGAGGAAATCATTCTTATCTTCTAATCTTGAGTTGCACAAAATGAAGAAATTTGCATATTTTTTACTCAATCTGTGAGTTACAAAAATCCCCAAATGGGGATAACCCTCAGTCATTTTATTCTGTTTCTGGAATAGCTCAAACTGTATGCTAGTGTTCTAGCATAAATTTGTTTTCAGGTTTGCATATCTCCATTCTATTTTCCTTTTCTGTGCAATTAATCCTGGCTTGCCTAATTTCTAGTGTGCAGAATGAAAGAACTTTTATGACACTATAAATTTTAAAGACAAAAGAGAACAAAATTTTGAAGAAAAACAACTGAGATTAAGTTGTAACGTTTAACAAGTATATACCTAAAAAAAAATCTCCCTTATTAAGAAGCTCAACTAAGARCAGAAATAACAGCAGTTATTAAATTTTTAATGTCAGAAGTTGATCTGGATATGATACAGTGCAAGACTGCAGTAGAAGGAAGAAAAGCTGGTTTACTTGAATGTATGAGCTCAGGGCTACATCAGTCAGTGTTCTGCAAGGGTATAACTGAATGTAACATTTACCAAATTTTATTTTCTCTGCCTTTTTATTTTGAATAAAAAATGTAATATATAATTATAAATTAAGCCAAGTAAAAGTTAACATGGTACTAGATTTCTAATTTTTAAGAAAATAACAAACTCCAAAAGGCCAATGCTCTTTTATTGTAYTTGTCCTTATGCCAGTTATCATCTTGTAGCTGCTCAGTTTCAATATTCTGTATTTATAAAGCTGGAGTGAAACTTTGATTAATTTTAGCATTTTCAGTCAGAAAGAATGGATAGATGTCTTTAGTCTAATTTCACTCAGACATGCTGCTTTTTTTTTTGCTGTTTTTTAAGAAATGTTGTTAAGCATCTTTCCTCTTTCAGCTTATGMAATGAAACAGCTCTTGAGCTGTTTGTAAGCAACAAATCAACACATATGACTTACCAGAATGAAACTTTTTCAAATGTGCCTTATCTGTTGTTGATRTATTGTAATTACCTCATGGAGCTTCTATTTAGCATACTTGCAGAGTTTAACAGGTAGGAAATATGATACTTAACTAATACAATCAAATATTAACTGCGAACAACTGTGAAATCTCCTTGCTTTCTCTTTTTATGACATGCTTCCTTAGTCAAGCTCCTAGCCTGTGAACAATTACCACAAATYGTTCAAATTACCTGGTTTTAACAGGGCACTTGGGACACACCAGCAGTCACTCTAATCATACCACCACAGCTGCTGCTGAGGAGCACCAGGCCTGCACCTGGGTGTCAGAGATTCATGTCTCCTCAGTCTTTCCGACTGTCTGCTCCATACTCCCTGWCTGAAACCTGGCAAAGAGGAATGAGTATCCACTATTTGAGTATCTTCTGCAGGATAATGGTCATCACATAGTCAGTGGGTTTTTCTTTTTCCTTTATTCTCCTGTTTTCTATATTATGAGTTGGTTTTGKTTTTTTCCGTTTTTTTTTATTTATGGGGGTTTTTTCTGTGATTCAAACAATATTTTGTAATTAGGAAGGGTTTTGGAAATCATGGGTTTGCCAGATGAGACGCTTCCTCCAAGAGCTAAAGAAAATGCTATGGAGAAACAGAGGATCTGTTATTCCTGCAGGGGGCATTGCAATACAAAGAAAGGAGCAATGAAAGCTTCCAACCAAATTGTCTGATAACATTTTATAACATTTGACTGTCAGATTTGGACTTATTTTTGTCTTTACTTTCAAAAAGTGTCAAGTTTTTGTTGTTTTTTTAAATATTAATGGACTTTTTTCCTAATAGTTTTGAAAGAAGGATTAAATTATATTTGGAAGGATATTTTTCAGTGTTTATGTACTTACTGATAGTGATGAAGAACATTGGGATACTGGTATTAAAAGGGGACATAAAATGCCAGTATTTTTTTCTGTAGTATAGAAAGAGAGTTTGAAAAKGATGCATTAGTAACCTTTAAACTTCTTCACTAGTTTAATGARTCTAATTAGTCTATAAATATTATTAATCTCTTTTTTGACATTTTTTTGTATGCGTACTTTTATTTAATAAAGAAAATAAGTCATGGCATCTAAGCTGGCCAACAATTCTGGTATAAAATTTTACCTATCTTGTTATGCACATATATGAGARTGATGTTGACTATCTTGTTGTTCCTCATAGAATTCATTAATTATCTTTCATGAAGTCTTGTCTATAGTGTATTTTTATAGTTTTATAGCCTATGATGAGTGAAAACAAGCTGATATGTAACTTCTGCGTCACAAATGATAGGTGGACACTGATAAACATTGGGAACTATGGAATCGCTCCTAAGATAAACTATGCACATATATTTCTGTGTACAGCAGAATATAATTGCAATCTTTTGTCAACAATACCTCAGTCTTTCTCTTCTCAATTACAGAAAATCATTCTCTRGGAAGCAGGCAAAAAAGCTGTATCTGTTAGCAAAAAAAGGAAGGTGACCAGACTTGCGAGCTGTCACTGGGAGGAAAAAGATGATTAAATAGAATTACAAACTGCTCATAAGGAAAAGACTAGCTACACTCTCAAGTACAGTAGAATGGCTGGTTTTGTAACTGCATGATTGACAGTAGTTCTATGCAATTTCAGCTTATTTTACTCCCTTTCACTCCTAAAGGAACATTTATTTTTGTTTCTTCCCTTCTTTCACTAGCAGTCATGTTGTAATGAATTACAAGGTTTAGTTGYTATGTGATTTATGATAGCAAACTGTTATTTTTTCAAAATGGAGTCAGTCATCTTTGCAAATTTCTTTGGATTCCGTTATACCCAGGGAAAATGGAACTTTTTTTTTTTTTGGTAAAATATTCATAGAAGAGAGACTTAGCTGAGAAGCTCATCATTTTGTTTCCAGGATTTATCAGCAAAGTGTTTATGAATGCTACTGATCGGTTGGCTGTTTTTTTGTAGTCTTAAAGTAAATATTTGACACCATGTTCCTGATATTCTGCATTTTCTRATAGATTCCCTGCATTGCAATAAGCATTGCATTCTTGCAGCAGGTTCTCATCTCAAGCTTTGTCAAAATTGAGTTCAAGGCCATTTGCATCCACTTACTGTATTTTTTCCTGCATAAGTTTTCAGTACTTTTGTTGCATTTTCTGTCACATTGTRAAAAAGAAAACAGTGATCTGCTTTTTTATCCATTTTCTTATCTCTTTGATTGCTCTAGGAAAAGGAAAAACCRGCACTGGAACTGAATTGCTCTTAGGCATGGCAAACCACTCTAGTTTCATATAATCACCTCAAAAAGGAAAATACTTTATCCACATTAATAAGTTGACATGTTCTATTTCAGATGTGCATTTAATTTATACAAATTTTTTAACTGACCTAACTTCCATATTTTTTAGCCAGTTGTGGAATTATATTACCAGTTTGTTCAGGCAAGGCTATATTCTATGTTTAAGTAGTTTACTTAGTCATCTGTATTACATTAATAGCACTTTAGAACGAAAACAGATGTATTTTCTTTATTCTTAACAGAGCAACTGGTAATTCTCATGGTTGTAATTCTCATACTAGTAAATGCTATGATGATCAAAATAGGTTTCTATGATTATTTTTGAAGTGTCAGTTCCAAAAGGAGAAAAATGTTTATATAGGTAAGAATTTACCTATATAAAATAGGTAAATTCTTAATTAGTTAAAGATTTGCTTGCTTCATCTGGACATCACTTGTTATTGATGCAATTATGCTTGTGCTTGGTAGGGTGCAAATACTGCTAAGTTCCTTAAGATGACAGAGAGAAGAGTCATCACCTCTTGACACGTATTTGTTATAGTTTCCCTTTTGGTCTAGGAAGTGTTAAAGGTCAGGACCCTGGCATTCAAACTGAATCCCAAGAATTCATACTTGAAATTTTGACTTAAAATACATTTTCCACATTTAAGGCAGTTTGAAAACCTTAGCAAGGGTTATGTGAATAAGATAAGTAGGTTTTTTTTATCATAGAGAAATTGCAAGATCAAAAACCATAGAACTTTATGGACTCGAAGACAGAGCATATACATCTGCTTATTTCCATTTTGAACAGTTTTGAAGGTTTCAGCTACTATTTTCTCCTCTCATACCAAAAGGCTGACAAAAAAAAATTCTGTCTTCACTTTTATTGCCCACTTGCTTACATGTTTCTTGTTATCAATAGTATTTACTTGTAAATTACATAACAAATTCTTCAATATTCAAATTTATTTTTCTAGAATAACATGCATTTCAAAGGTACACAGGTCAGGAAAGATGATTGCCTTGGGATGGTAAAAATGTCATTTCTTTATTACTGAATGTAAAAGGAATCTGAAAGCTCATGTCATAAAATCATTGTGTCCTTGGTTAGCTATAAAATATTTGATCACTTGATGTGGAGCCAGATATGTGCATTCCTTGCCTTAGTCACAGGGGGTAAACACACAAAGGCAGCTGTGGATTTAATTTTCTGGTGACAAATGGTTTGTTACTCCTAGATATTGCTCTAGTACATTGTATACATAGAAAAACAGTGTCAGACAGAAACTTTGGGAAAACTTGGCTGAATTCATACACTGGAGTTAACCAGATTAAACTGGTTTAGTTTAAATAACTAAAATTCCCCCACCTTAATACTGCCAGGACTCAAGGACAGATTCTTTAGTACCATCACAAGGAAAGATCTCTTGCATTCAAAAATTGCTTTGTCTCAGATGAGACTGAAATATTAATCTTATTGCYATTTTTAAAACACCTTATTTAAGAATTTTCATACCATTGCTATTGCCAAGGGCCCAAGAATTTTCCACATTGGCAAAAACTGATTTTCTGTAATGTTTGTTACTGACAGCAGGTTGAAATAACTACTCTGTCTTGGTGGTAATCACAACCTGGTCAGATCCTTACTTCTGCTAGCTTTCTGCACGCTATGAAGGGCAGCTTTCATTCCCAAGGTAAGGACTTAGGTACTTCTGGGTTTTTTCATCATCTTTTRTGAGAATTCAAGACAGGCTTGATGCTGGAAAAGGGATTCTTTGTGCCTTCAGCCAGAGTTAGTACACTGAGTTTATTACTTCCTTGTTACACTGCATTGCACCAGGTGGTGGTGAAAGCCAAAACAGTATCTCTATCACCATTTGGTATTATAAAATAGCCTRGTAACTTGGCTGAAGAGTAAGAACATAAGTAAAAAGATTATTTTGTACCCACAAAATTCCTGCTGAAAGATGTCATGTTGTTTTTGTACACTGTCAATRGAAGAGGTCTTTAGGATGGGATAAAGGTCAGAGGACAGAGCACTGGAACAAGCTRCCCAAAGAGGTTGTGATGTGTCCCTCACTGAAGATATCCAAGAACTGTCTGGTTTCAATTCTGTTCAATGTTCAATGACCCTGCTTGATCAGGGAGATGGGATAGGTGATCAACTCTGGTCCCTTCCAACCTTACCAATTCTGTGATTCTGTGACCTGGCATGAGGAAAGGTGAGAACTACCAAAGGCTTGACAGGGTAAGGACATGTCAGATCATGAGAAACAGACAAATTAYTTCTTCAGCCTAGTCTCTAAGCCAGGTGTGGAATCAAGGAAATGAATAATTCAAAAGGTTCTCAGGCACATAGTTTTTACCACTCTCTTGGTGAAAGATGTTACTTTGTAGTTCAGTGCTGCTGAGAGAGAGAAGTAYATAGACACTCCTGGCAATCCAGCCCCTGGTATCTTAGACCAGCACAGAAGGTAACCCCAGACTGCACAACCCTRACTATTCATCTCTAGGCAACTAAGCCCTGCAGTCCATCAAATTACCTCTCATTCAAGGAGACAATAAATAGAGTGTCTGTTTTTATTTGYATATTTTAAAAAGCATCTTCATTAATTTCTCTGCTCTTCACTTTTCATTTAACCCATTCCTTACTGTACATAAAGCAGTACATAAAACCTTTCTCCCAGATGGAGTGTTCCCTGCTGAAACCACCTACTACCATGGTGCAGAGCAATGGAAATGCTTCAGGTCAAGTACGGGTCCAAGCACCTACAAAGTTCTTCCAGGAAATCTGGGAGTTTAGTGGATCACTTTTCAAGGTAGTAGTGATTCCTCCATTCCACCAGGAAAAGAAAGAATAATTTGTAACCAGAATGTAAAGTGGACATTGCAAGGAGATTTTGTACTYTGATATGAGATGTGGTCCTCCTTCTTAAAAATATGGCTAGATATTTCATAAGATAAAGAGATTTCTCTTGTTCCTGGAATATATAATCCCTTTTTGGCCTTAAGAGCCTGCTCTAGAAGGAGAACAAAATTATGATCACATTTCCAAAACATATTCTTTAAACTTAAAAACCATAACAGCTTTGTCTTCCATGCTAAGAATTTATGTACTATCAACTGTTGACAATTATGAATGTTTGCCTGTCTGTGACTTGATCTTATATTTTAAAACTGCAAGTATTGCCTCAGCTCATGAGGGACAGATACAAARGAATACAGTCAGTTTGTGACTATTGAATATACATATAGGGTATTCAGATTTAGAATGACCAGCATTCACACATTTACATGAATGGTGTCACCTTTCCAGTCTAATTTCTCTTTAGAAATGAGTTAAAACTTACTGATTACTAGAGACAGACATTTTGACAGTTCCAAGTCATAAAATGTGTTTCATAAGCATAAAATTATAGAAATAGCAAAATTACTTGCATTACTTTTGGCTGAAATGAAGAAAAAAACCTTATTTTTGAATCTTAAAAGCCRTGTTATAAATATATTTTACACACCACAATTAATTTAGGGAACTTTGCATTGTCTRTATAAATCTGCATTGTCTAACTTTCTCAGAGATTTCTCAGAATAATGGTCTTTATTMATGTTGAACAAATATCATACATACATGAAAGAAGAGAAAGAAACTTCCATTTAGGATATTACTGATTAAATTTGGAAGGTGAATRACCTGTAGCGGCATTTCTTCTCCAAGTTTATTTTCACAAAATAAAAAAATACCATACAGTTCCAGAGATCTTAAGTTCCTATGGACATTTAGGCCTTTACAGGCTTTGCTATTGAACCAAGTGAAACTGTAAAAATTTTGAAATCTATTAAGGACTTAAGACTTCTGTATTCAAGTAACACTGACCTTTCAATTCGCTGMCACGTGACAAGAATTTTTTGTCGTTTTAAACTTTATCCTTACTACTATTTGAGCTCAACTTAAACAATGTTTATAAATAAAAGATGCATCTGGCAGSTGATATTTAACATGAATGGTGTTGAGAACACCTGCATCCACCTCRAGCCTTTTTCTAATGCCTTAGATTCTCAAGACAATATTGTGTACAACAATAACTTCTGTCCTTGGGAAAGAAGGAAGTCATCTGGCTGTCATCAGAGGACCCCACTGAGATYGAGGTGACTGTTCACTCTCATCTATRTTTGGTTACCKGAAGCAGCCCTGAAATAGTCAATTCCTRTTGTCAAAAAGCATGCTCCCCCAGTTTCTTTTCCTATCAGGTTTGTGGTTAGGGTGCAGCCAAGTGAAGTAACCAGGAGCTAAGGGTGGAAACAGGAAGTCTGGGCCCTCCATTATGAAAACCCACAGCACCCAGTGAGGAAGCAGAGCTGGGAGTAGTATGGTGACCACAAYCAGTCCAGAACAGTGTGTCCATCCATCAAGGTCATGGTGACAAGGAGGGCTGACTTCATCTGTCTAAATCAAGTTCTTCTCTGAATTTGGCAAATTAGTCTATAATTCGTGGTAATATTTTTAGGTGCTTCAAATAGACTTGCTATATGAGCAAATAATGAWGCAAATTATTATGGTGAAACTAAAAGGTATATGCTTTATGAGAAMGTTTTGGCTTTGGATGTTTATCTTTTCTTGCAAAGATAGCACTTGAATTATTCAGTGATTTCCTCAGAGCTTATGGTTCMTTATATTACATGCATTTRCTCTGAAAAATGGTTTATATACCTTGTGGAAAYTATGTTGTCTGTTTAAGAGAAGGACATTTCCATGATAACCCCATATCTAGATATCTTGTTTTTCAAGAGGTGGCATTTCTAGGCCACAAWGGTTGATTGAGATTTTGTTGACATCCTGATGTTGCTGAAGAGCTAATCCAGTTATAATACATGAACATATACTATGTGAGCCCTAGTTASACTGAAGTTGGTGGGCTCTAAGGGTGGGCTTTCCTGTGCAGGAACCCCCCAAATTCTCATGCTCYCATGACCTCCAGCCACTCATKSACCACAGCCATTCTTGGGAACTTTTCACAGGTTTAGCAGCCGTACTCTTCAGGTTGGTAACTCTTTTTTCTCATGACCCACTGACCTTTGGGTCTTCATGCGTTATGAGTGTCCATGGGAACTTGATAGGCTGTTATCCTCACACAGCACTTGGCCTAGAAGGTTTCTCTGAGTACTGTTGAGCAGTACAATGTGTTCAGCACTGAAGAYTGACTTACCTTTCAAAATAGAATTATGTGACAATAATAGGATTAATTTTATCATGTCTAATAAGTTGATGATATAAGATAAACTTAAGGCAATCCATATCCTAGAAATCTGATGTTATCTTGAGCAACATTAAATATCCCTGTTTATCTCCCAAGAAAGGAAAAAAATTMGTTTTCAGTTTGGAAGAAAGAAGGCTCATCAACATTTTATCAAAAGATGAAAAGAAGAAAATAATTTGCTTTCTCTCCAGTTTTTTAGCCATTTTAGTGTATATTATGACACGGGGAATGAGCCATACTACACTTTCAATTAACTTTTATGGAGAGATATTACTGTCTTTGGGATGTTTAAGAGTTTTAAAGAAATAACAAAACATTTTTTGCACAAATTCTGAGAGAAATWGCATTTCTACTGCCTATAGTGAAGCCRTTTTAAGAACTGCTTTTCATTAAGCATTTATACTACTGCAAACTGTTGCAGGTTTTGTTAATCATCTCCATGTCATTGCTTGTTTTCACTCCTGCAGCATTAATTATAGACCAAAATATCCATCTAATGAAACTGTGGTAAGGCAAAAATTACTTGATTKGGGTTATTGACCATGATATGTAGAGCTGAGCTTTACTGTTTCTTCAYTTCCATTTGTAGAAAAGGTTTTCTATGTTAACAGTGCTGTTTCTTTACCCTGGTTATTATGTAAAATATAAATTTAGCTGCCCTTATGGCCCATGTTGTTGTATGCMATCTAATGCTATTACCAGCAGATAGATTTTCCCACATTCTCTTGCTTCAGCAGACAATGTTAGATTTAGGTTTATAAGACAAAAGTTCTATGTATTTGATTAGGCAAGAGAATTAAAGATAAGATTCTTCATTGCTATATCCTGCAATATTGCAACATCTGTTGCCACTGGCTTAGCAGTGTAGAAAAATACGTGTGGTTTTGTGAAACCCACTATTTTTCAGAGCRAAAGTCCAGAAATGAAGAACACCTTCTATTTGAGAATATGGATAGATTTATAGTCTTCTAATTGCTGTWAGCAAAAAGAACTCAGAATCTCTGAATCTGGAAAAAAAAAAACAAAACTTATTGTGTGAAATATTAATTGTAGAGAAAACACCTTGTACATTGTTTTTTTTTTACTATGAAGGGTTTTTTTTTTGCTTCCTACCACTGCAATGTTGCATATGGAATCTTTCACCCAGCTTTGATCTTGAATATTGATTGTATTGAAGATAGGCAGTAGGTGTCCTTTAAGGTTGTCAGTGTCCACAGAAAAATGAGGTCCAGTCTCTTGAGGAAAATAAAGAGGATGGAAAAAACAAATGCTTGAAAATGTTTTTCTGGATTATTCTGTCCTGATCCTGTACTCAGTTACTCTGAGCAGCAAAAATTATTTAGGTGCTAGTGTCTGCAGAATTTGGTCCATCATGGACAGTGTAAGTTTTCTTCCCCTTTTTATTGTAAGCAGGAATGTGTAAGAGGAAGTTGGGAGGATTGGTGTGAGGATGAAGACAAATGGAATGAGAGCTGTACAGTAGAGATCCAAAGCCTAAAGCCAGTGGGTGTAAATCCACCAGCTTCAGTGCAATTATGATGAATGCCACCAATGCAGATTTTCTGTTTGTACYTTTAGGCTGTACAAGGTGAAAGGGGTTGAAAATTTTCAGGTCCTGCATATTTTTGTGGTTCTCATTTAATTTTCTTTTCTTCTTGGATTTTCTTTAATATTGAACATATTTTCCTCATATAAATGACAGTTTWAAAAATGTTCAGCACAGTAAAGTTACCTAAGAAGCTTCAAAAGATGGTTCTAKTAAATATTTAATGTCTGTCAGCCACCCTAGTGTATTGCTAATAGGAGGCCATTACATGGCTGAGATGTTCCATTTTAAATACTTTCTTGTTACTCTCTGATAGACCCAAATCAACATTKTGTCATTCAGTTAATTTTTCTTGTTTGTCATTTAAATACTTTCAAAAAATTAATGTTGTTGCTCTAACTTATTATTGAGGAATAATGCATCATATAGGAAAAAAAATCAGTAAAAAACAGTTGAGCTCTTTTAATCTATAATCATACTATAACTCCTGGTGTGTTGAAAACCRTTTAAACCAATAAAATACAAGTTTCTTAAGTAACTGTTTAAATTATGTGTTAACAGTCAATGGCTGCCAAGTAGGAAAACTGTGAAAGTGATCAGACACTGTCTCAGGCCTAATAAAGCTTCAAAGGCTAACCACATTATTGAAGTGATGAGGTGTTTAGACTTTAAAGCCTCACTCACAGCCTTCACCATCAGTCTCTGTATTAGATTTCYAATGGACCTTTCTGTAAAAAAGGACTGAGGAAACCGGGTCTAAAAAAAGATTAGTAAGAATCAAGTAGGTAAAGGAGAGATCAAAATATAAGTGATTTAATCAAAATTATGTGGACTACAGATTAATTTTGACATGAAATATGATTATTTATACCAAAGAAAAGAAGYAGAAAATTACAGGAACATTTAAAAATAAAACATTGTTTCATAAGTTCTAAGGAAATCAATCATTTTATTAATGGTTGCTACTCTGGMAGCTCTTAACATAAAACARGCTCATCAGAAGCTTTGCCAGATAACCTTTGGCTCTTCTCAGAGATTTTTTAAAAACATGTATAAATTATACTTCATGTGCAACTCTGACAGTCAAACACAAAGAGTACTAATCTATAGCTACTGCTTCCTAAATTAGTAGACTTTTTCATTGACAGTTTAGTAAATTATGAAATTGCAGTAAAGGTTATTTTCATGTTAAAGTTGTTCAAAATTTCCTTTAACTGCTTCTCATAAAAGACAATTCAGAAATATTATGTTTCCAGTTCTCAGTTTTTTTCTCAGTTGTCATTCCACACATAGCTGGGTTTAAAAGTAATTTACYGAGTAATCACTACTGTGTTAAAAGGGTGGGGATTGCATACCAGAGATAATTTTAGACTATAACTCCTTTATTATTCATCATAACAAAGGAAGCAAATAATTCAGGATAGGCTAAATACTCATCAGATTCAATTTAGCTTCACTCAGTGTTTCAACCATTTTAATTGTTAAAAAAGCAGAGTGAAATAGCTAATACTGKTCTGCATGATCAGTTCACATCTGATGCGTAATTCTGCTTGCCATTTGGTAAGAGTCAGTAAAGCTCTTTGCTGTCAGGATTGTTAAGAGACAGAGAGCCTGGAATAAAAATAAAAGGAGTTACTAAGTCTCTTTGAAAAGCTGTATGAGTTGTTTGATTGAGTAYCAGGAATAAAAGGTTCTTATGAGTAGAGGTTTTGGCTCAAAGAGTGTGGTGGAGAAGGGCCTGCCCCTGAGAAGGGGCTCTGGCAAAGAGGCACATGGTGTGGGTCATCATCTGCTTGCAGGTTCTGCACTTAAAAAATGGAAGATGCAAGAGACAGAAAAAAGATACATATWCTAGAATATGCTATAGGCATGCTAATGCAAGAAAATCTGTCYATTCAAAGTTGTTATCTAATGTATTCTTTGTCAAATTCGACCCACTTGGCTACATTCCCAGGTGACCTCAGCAATTTTGCTGCAAACTGGTTTCCCTGTAACATCTGACCACATCCTCCATTTCAGTTCTTCACAATGATTGTCTTTTATTTTGATTATCTTATAATCAGGTTAGCCACACACATTTCTTGACTGATCTGATAGCAGGAATATACTTACACTYAAGAGAATAAGGTGTTAATAGACATAGTATAAAATACAGATCAAGAGCCATCCATAAGCAGCAATTT
This sequence comes from Alauda arvensis, assembly GCA_902810485.1. Taxonomy (NCBI): domain Eukaryota; kingdom Metazoa; phylum Chordata; class Aves; order Passeriformes; family Alaudidae; genus Alauda; species Alauda arvensis. The sequence continues at coordinate 598,633 of CADDXX010000493.1, forward strand.
GGAACGTCACTCATTTTCTACACTTTTCCCCTCAGAGCTCAAGCTCAAACCAACTCCTAAACTGTGCAAACTGTAGTTRCAACTTGTGACTGTGTCCTCACTATTCTAAAGATGAGTCTGGATGCTAGAACCTGGGCTTAATTACACTGGAGCCAGGAATCTTCAAGGCCTCAAACACATTTTACTGTGTARCTCTCCACCTTATAGACACTCCTCCTCCTTGCCCCCCAAAATGATCATCAAACACTATAAATCAAACTTGATATGATTAAGATATAACACATGGATATGTTATAGAAAGATGTTTTGCTCTACTTCACTGGTTTCTTGATTGTCATTCTCYTGAAACTTGCTTATGGCTGCACCAAACCATTGAACACCTCCCAGGAGTTCTTCACTAAGTATGTTTTCTTTGTCATTTATGTTGTTTCATAGATGTACGTGTATACATATGAAGAAAAATATTTAATCCAACCTTAATAAACTTTTCTGAGCTGTGTTGTGGCTCTCTAAGAAATTTGTTAAGTTACAGTTTTGCTCAGCCCAGCAGAGGAATAAAGCACAACAGAGGCTGTTTAACATGCATAGATCACACAATCAGTTTTAAAATGTTAGACATCAACCATTAATCAGCCAGCTTAAGCACGACATATTATTCTTTTCAATGTTAAATGTTGTGAGGAAGTTAACCAAGACTTATTAAATTATTTATTTTTACTTACTCACTTTAGGTCTTGCACGTGCTATTTCAAATCCCTTGGGTGTGAGAGGAATTAAAACCTAATTGTGGCTTATTTAGTTTGTTTATAGAGCTAACAATTTTTACTTCTGTGTCTTTACATTGCCTGTGAAAGAAATTACTCTTCTTTGAAATTAAAATTGTAAAAAAAATAACAAAGTTTAAAACAAATAGCAAAATTATTGCYTGCAGTATGTTACAACCTAAATGCTGAGTAAAAACTATACTCTCTCATGTACATTTTTGTAGAAATAAATTGCTATAGTTTCCAAAGCCAAATTTTACTATCATCCACACAACCTGTAAGCTTCATATGGGTAACATACATTTAGTAAATGTCAGGATATTTTTATTTGGAATTTTTCTCTCAAATGTGTATACAAGGAGGGACAAGGAGGTAAGTTTAAAAGTGTGTAGTTGGACTGTCACATGAGATGATGATGCTGGTAATTTTTTTCTTTTGACAGATAACATACAATTCCAATTTTTTAGCTGTCTCTTTATTAATCACTGTCCATAAGTACCTGAAAGGAGATTGTAGCGAGGTGGGAGTTGGTCTCCTTTCCCAGGCAACCAACAACAGAACAAGAGCACAGAGTCTTAAGCTGCAGCAGGGGGGGTTTTGGTTGGACATTAGGAAGAAATTCTTCACAGAGGAGGTGATTAGGTGCTTGAATGGGCTGCTGAGGGAGGTGGTGGAGTGGCCTGGTCTCGGAACCCAGGACATTCCTCTGGATGCCCTGGGTGGTCTGAGACCCTGGCAAGGACTCCAAGAACCTKAGCATGGAGTCAAAAGTACCAGTGCCTTTGATTTCAGCCCATAGGAAAGACTGCCGACCTTGTGTGAGGAGTTTCAAGAGTGTAATTAGAATAATAACTTATCGCAGGGTGAAAAGTAGAATTTTGGGGTTTTTAGAATAGAGGTCAGAAGGACGAGATGGAGGGATTTGGGCGTGTCCCTGTCCTCCTCCTCCTCCTCCTCCTCCTCCTCCTCCTCCTCCTCCATCTTCTGCTGTGATGGTGGCACTTTTGGATTGGATTAGAGTAGAAATGCACTGTCTAACATAGGTAATAGGTATTGGTAATTAATTGTAAACATGGAACACGTAGTACTTTGTATAAAGAGTTAACACCACCCTTGGAGGAGGTCAGATCTGGCGCTCTGAGCAGCTGCACAGGCTTTAGCAGGGCAGAAAAGAATGTAATAGATAAGAAAAGAATAAACAACCTTGAACAACAATGACTCAGGACTTCTTTTCTGACGTGGGGCTGGAGAAAAAAAGACTTTTCCTGAAAATCTCAGGAGTCAAACTCGACCCAGAAACCCAAGAACCTGGGGGTGTTTAAGGAAATTGTGGATGTGGCACTTGGTGCCATGGTCTRGCTGACATATGGTGGTGTTKGGTCATAGTTTGGACTCCATGATCTCAAAGGTCTTTTCCAACCTGATGGATTCTGTGATTCTGTCTTATAATTTSAAATGAGCTTGCGTGACCCACAGTTAAACTGCATCACACTCTGCAACCAGGACACATTTTAAAGAACATAAGTGAAGGGGACTTTTTTACTTTTGGAAGACTTCTGTTAATTCACCCATTGGGGTTAAAAATTAAGAGTTTGTTAAAATGTTACAGCTTTGAAATGTATGGACATCTCTTTTTTWAAAGCTTTTCAAATTTCCTTGTTTATTTAAAACACTTTTTTTCTCTTAAGGCAAATAGTAGAGATACCTTAATTTCAGCAAGACTGTTTGTAAGGGTTTGAGAAGATTCAGTCTGTCACCAGCCCACTGAAAAGAAAGTGGGTTTTGAATAAAGGCATTCTTATGTGTCCTTTTTTAACTTCAGCCAGGAAAATTTTAACTCACATGACAGTATTAATCTTTTCACCAATGTAGMCTCACAAGTGAGCTAGTCTAACCAATAAACTAAACAGGCTGAAACCTTGTCTGTGGCAGCAAGGCCAGCTGGCGTGCAATGGTCTGTACCCATACAATTAGACTTTGTTAGCCTCCAAAAGAGTTGTGGCAGGCAAAATAATTATTTGGAAAGATCCCTTGCATGTGCTTATCCCTAAACCTGGCACATAAGYTGTTTGGGAGTGTAATACTTGTCTAATTTAAAAGTCTGACAAGTCTCTTCTTTCAATAGATAGTCAAATCAGAGGACTCAAATCTGAACTCTTGCTTTGATTACTTTGCTAGTACAGACATAACTGCAAAGRCAGAACATAATATATCTTTTAAAGCTGACTTACAAAATAATGAGTTCTGCAAAGCAATCATTTCAGTCAGTAAAAGCAGGGATTGATGATGGAATTGGGAGGAGGCAAACTGCTGTGTTAGTTTTAGCTGGGGGGGGAGTTGTGTATATGTGTGTTTCAACACTTATCTTTTTGAAAAACAAACTACATTTTTTCCTCTGAATCAGTGGGCTGTTAGTATGTATTGGATAGTTCAGCCAAGCACTATGAAAACTTGAAAATGATACTCATAATTATTTTTACATARTCCATATTTGGATCTCATTTTGCAGTGTCTTGATTCTCTAATAATCTTCCACTCCATTTTGTAAACTGTAAACATATGTAAAACTTTGTAAATTTTTCAAAAATATTTGAAAAATGTTATAGAAACCAGCACTACATAATAAAATTAACCTAAMAAATTAATTTGTAATCCATGTAAAGGCCTTTTAAATCTTTTTCCCCAAAAGAGAGTCGGGAGCTGGGTGGAGTCTAACTTRACTAAATCAACTGCATAATTGCTTGAAACATATGAAATTGTTCCCAAAGTATGAGTTTCAGAGAAAATGTCACACCTTATAGAAGTATGTTATCTGACTACATTCTTTATGTGTTGTATTTTGGATTTTTTTAATATTTAGAATATCAGTGTTACCTGAAAATTGAATCTCTGACTGAACTGTTTCAATCCCTGACTGAACTGCTAAAAAGAAGCCTCCTCCTGGCCTTTATAAGGAGCCATTTTTGTCTAAGAGGTCAGTTTAAATTTCTCAAGTGTTGCTAATGAAGCAGAACYGCTAATGATTACACTTTGTTTTTTCTTTCAACTTCAAGAGTGAGCACAGAATACAGATGAGTCAAAATCACAGTGTGCAGTACAGTAAACCTACAGTGKTAAGGAAAGTTTATCTTTGCTTTTCATAGAGGTGACCCAAATCACCTCAATACTTCTGATCTGCAGAGAAGAGGAGAGAGGAGAATTTCACTGAGGAAGATTCACACTTAGACTGATAAAAGGTCTTGCCAGCTCTGAGTGCCCCTTCCATTCAAAATCTTTCCATCCTGACAGGGTTCCCAAGCTCTTCAGGGGCAAAAATGTAAATAATTATTTTTGCTTTCCAGTGATARCATGGGTTTTGGTTTTTAGAGGCAAAACAGCTTCTTTAGTAAAACCATGGACCTGAATTCCAGCAATCTCTCCAGACAAGCTAAATATTAAAATCAAAGTTATTCTGCAGTGGTGCCCATTGGRCTGGATTTGTGTGGGATCCTCATCWAGCTGGATCCTATTTAGTGACAAGCTTTCTCAGTCTGGAAGTACCTTTTCCTACATTTTCCTTTGCACAAAAATGACCATCAAGTTTGATTGCTACGTTTAGGTATAGATTATAAGACATAAAATGTAATCATCACTGTAAAGATTAGATTAATTTTGATAGATCTTTTTAATGCACATCTTCAGGGGTATAGCAGTTTTAATATTTCTAATTTTTTTTACCAGTTCAATCTTTGATTTGTTGGATATAAATTTAATTTTGTTTCTTTGGTTTGAAAATGAGCAGAGTCCTTTTTTTTTTTCAAATATGAAATTATAAGATTTTTTGTTTTCTCTTCTGGGAGACAGAATTTGTAGCTTTATTCTTTTTTATATCCTTTAATATTGTGATAGAAATTTTGTATCACAGCAGCAACAACAAAAAAGGATGGCTACAGCCTTCATGCATCATATATTAACCTGAAAATTTCTGCAAACTAAAACTAAATATTAATTTCATTTCTTAGAAAGAAATATTTAGAGAAATACAAATCTTAATACTTTTTTTTTCATTTGGAAGAAAGAACTTTTCAATCTCTGATGGATTTCTTTTTGAAATCCTATACCAAATACTTGGCACAAGCCTRTATAATAGCCTGGAATCAAGATTCCCACAAGTTTTAAAGCCTATTTCTGTAACTGTGTGCAAAGGCCTAAAGTGATTGAAACCTTAATTTGTATGGCCTATGAATTATAAGCATTATAAATCATGATGTTTGATAATGYGTTGCATGGCAATCTGTAGTGAATTATTGTGTGTTTGTACTTTGCCCCATGTTTTGTTTTCCCTGCCACCCTGTTACCACTTGCCTTGGGACTTCAGACCTCTTGTCTTACAGCTCTGCTGTAAATATTTGACCTCTCATTTGTCTGTTTTCTCCTGCTGAGCCTTTTCCTCTTCTCATAAAAGTCAGCTGGGGAGACAACAGGCACTGAGCTATGGCCTGCCACAGGCAGCTCCCAAAGCTGTGCTGCACAGCACTGCCCCTCTGCAGGGCACATCCCAACAGAGGATGTTGACAGTGTGGCAGGCTCCAGACAGAGGGAGATTTCTTCAGCATTAATGAAAAGGACAAGGGTCGTTTTACAGCCAGCTTGTACTGGGGAAGAACTAGTGAAATGAGGCAGAGGGTGTAGAACATTGCWTGCCTGGCCTTAAAGGCTCAGTATAAAATCTGCCCATGACATGGACTTTCAAAATTTGCTCTCCCCAGATAAAAAATGTACAATACTTCCAGCCTTTATATATAAAGAATCTTTCATTTCCCTCACATTTACCTCTGTTACATTGCAGGATGTTTTGACCTTTAAAATAAGATTATGAAAACAATAGGCCAATAGCCTAGAGGACTTCTGCAATCCATATGTGTATTTATTCTGCTTTGGTTAATGAAACAGTTGAAAAAAGAATGAAAGTGAAGGTTCAGATAATTTCTTACCAGTTTGAGACATCAGATCAATTTCAGGAACAATATAAACTGAAGCAAATTACTCAAAAAAAAWAAAATACACTACTGTACAGCCTTTGGCAGGGGTATTTTCATTATTCCAGCACATAGGTTAGAGCACAGATCTGACAAAATACAATTTTTTTGAAGTATTACACATGGGAAGAAAGCACCAGAAAAAAAAAAAAAACCACCAAAAGAATCCCCTCCAGAAAAAAAAAACCACCAAAAATTAATTTCTTTTTTCAATATAGCATTTAACACCATAACTTTCTCTAAACRAKTTTTTAAGTGGCCGAGATTGATTTACCCCTACAATGGTTCTCTCTGACCTTTGCACTGCCTGGGTAGAACTAGTCATATTTGATAGGTGCTAGCAAGAGCTCKGCTCTTACAAACCCTTAGAGAACATCCTGCCAAAATGGTCCCCTAGTTTAGCTAAACTGTTTTACGACCAAGGTATTACAGGTCTGTTCCAGAGCCAACTTCTGGCACATWTTTTTATATAATGTTCTAATTTGCTCCTTCCAGACTGTCTTTAACTCCCTAAACCAGAGAAAGCTTCTTATCTTTCCCATTGCAATGACTTCTCAACAATGCTTTCTTTGCACTCCTCAGTAATTATTGAGGATCTAGATGTTCTTTTGTTTCTCTGTCTTCTTCAGAAAGTTGCTTTCCAATTGATTTTTATGTAGCTAGGGGAAATAACTAAGACTAGAACTATGGAAGATTAGAAATCCATGGSAAATCCTAAAACTAAATGAAATGCATTTYAGTATATTGCTCTCAGTGCTTTATGACTATGATAACAGAARTTTGCACTGTCAAGCAGCCTATGAGCAAACCATATGTTTCTATATTTATTCATACTACAAGTTGATCTTGATTATTGAAGTAGAAATCTACAATAAAAATCATGGGGCCTAATTAATCCACTTCCATCATTATAATCCGTCAAAAAACTTAAGATAACAAGTAAAATCAATTTTTTCAGTTGCATTTTGTTGCAACATATTTGATTTTAAGAATTGTTCTTACACAAAATGTGTTTTCCAGTGTTTTGAACTCAATTAGAAGACATTAGYTTCAGGTACTAGAGAAAAGTTGCTGAATAGGCTTTGAAAGCAGATAATCATCATCTATCTCAGCTTCACTCTGCTATTAGATTATAGTTAGCATGAAAAAGAAAAAACATGAAGAAAAGGCATTTGATCATGAGACCTGAATTTTCATTCTTTTCATACCAGCTCTGTAAATTCTGKGTGTCAGTAACCTGGAGGCACTTCTGGAGTTGCATTTGATAGTATTTCCTCCATCAGTGTAGGATTTTTAAATAGTTGTTTCTAACTTCATGGCTGCTTGTATCTCAATTAGTCAAAGAGATTATTAAATGGATTTGCATCTACATATACAATTTTTTTTTCATCTGGAAACCTTACTCCAGGACTGAACTGGAACCAGGCATCAGGAAAGACAGAAAAATTACTTTTATCTGGTTTGCAGAAAATAAGCATTTCACGGTCATTCTTCAAATTTCTCAGAAGAGAGAAGAGAATTCCATCTGTGGGAGGATAATTTTGCTGAAAGCACTGTTCAGTACAAAAATGTCAGGAGGCCTTTAAAGGCACAGACTCTGTTCCACCATGGAAGAAAAAACACAGCTAAAATCTTCACGGAGCGTCTGTGGCCAGAGTAGAATAAGTTAATGGGGGACTGAATTTATGAACACATAAATTACTACTTGGAGATAATCACAAATTGCAAGTATTCTTACTCACAGTTTCAGCAGTTTCCATTAAAATTTTAACCTTTCCCCCAAAGRGAGTTGTTCCTGGACATCCTGAAAGGGTCAAACTAAAAATAAAAAAAAATTTAAAAGCCTCTAAAAGTTCAGAGAAGTCTTCAGAAAAACTCCCTGCGAGTGCCATCTGCCCTAGTGTTAGGAMAAAAGTGAAGTTTAACCACCCAGGTCTGCTGCCACAGGGCTGAACACTGGACACAGTGAAACCCTTGGCTGCACTCACTGCCCAAACTGGACGTGTTGGATGGACAGGAGGAGCAGGACTGTGACTGAGCACCWGCCCTCAGTCTGAGCTGGAACAGCCTGGTTGGTGGTATATGCTAAAGAAGCCTAATGTTTATTATTTACATGGTGTACCAATTGTTTTAAAGACTCAGAGATCACCTGGAGAACATTGGAGTTCATAACCCAGGCTCCCTCAGCACATGTTACAGCTGGGAGAAGTGACTGCAGTTTTTTCCCAGCAGATTTTTCCCAGATCTGTTACAGAAGTCTGATACTTCCATTGCCAAGTGTGTGAAGTAACATTTTGCTTTAAACTATCAGAGCTGCAGAAAATTAGCTGGAACACATCTAAAAACTGCAACAAACTGATTTTTCACTTTGGTTTTTGAGGTGCCAACCACAGCAGATGGAAAAACGGGTAGCTAACAAGTTTCATGTCTAAAACACAGCTTGCTCAGCCCACTGCTTGGTGGCTAACATACTAAAATTGCTTCTGGTCAGTAGAAACTAAAAAAATAAAGTGGTGCAGTAGACAGAGTTTGCTGCAGTGGGTCACTTACTATGCAGTTGCCCTCCCAAGGTTGGACTCCTCAGTTCCAGAATGGAGCACCTGTTAACAACATCCCTTAAGACAAAATGTGCACAGACTTCCTGCAGAATAAGCAGCCTATTCAGGCTGCAGGCTCACTGCACTGTGTGTGCTTCATTATTATTATTATTCATGTTTTAATTGTTATTATTTTACAGTGCCCAAGAGGAATATAAGGATTTTATCATCTGTTAAAGACACAATTAGAAGAGCAAGGCTCAAAGGAGCAGCAGAGGCAGATGGTGTATTGGCAGTTAAATTTATAAAACTCTTCTCTTAAGTCTTGCCAGCAAGAGAAATAGCTTTTCTGCTTTTTTCTATTTTTTTTTCTTTTTATTTTTTTTTCTTTAAGGAACACTTTATTTCAAGAAGAGAATGCTGTAGTTGAACGGGTAGAAAATGACATGATTTGGTCTCTCAAGAGTTTTGACATTCAGAACAAAAAAGCAACTAAAATTATTTTGACTGAGTCACAAATAATTTATTCATGTTCTTGCCACAGAGAAAGCTCTGCTAGTTTCTGAGCCAAATAATCTGTGCCATGTGTCCAGCTTCTCYCTTCTATCTGTCACGTTTCTAGTTAACCTTTTTAACTGGCTTAGTGGAAAAACACTGGTGTAACGTAACAGAGGCAGTGACCTGCCAGATGACCTATGCAGATCAGATGAAGAATATCAATTTCAGGGTTGATTGGGGGTGTGAATAGGTTTACTGCTAATAAAAACTAGGGTTTTTTACAATCACAGCAAAGCAATAGCCTTCTGAGGAACTGAACTACAGAGGAGATGCAAGTGCTCACATACCAGAAGGGGAAAAAAAGTTTACTGAAAGGGCAAATAGTGAGGCTGTCAGAAAGCTAGGATTACTTTGTTTAAATGGCATTCTGGGTTAGGAGGCAGCTGGTCTTAAATAAGCAAATAATGCTTAGAAATGAGTATTGTGCTCTGTAAATATGGTGATACAGAGGAGTTAAAGGATTTAACAACCAAAAAGATATTGCAGAGTTCTCTAGTTTTCTGCTGGTAAAACATACAACCTGTGTACATTTAAGTAACAYGACATTGCAGTTCACAGGTATTAYGTGAGTGAAAACTGTCCCCAGAAATATCTTTTTGGCATAGTATAGGTTGAATATACTTTCTCTCCTGGAAGTCTACCAAATTCTGCCAGTTTATGTGTTAGAAGGTTTTGGAGCAGCCCTGTTTTTTATGTGGAGAATTTGAAGGCTCTGCTAAACTGTTTTAGTGAGGTAGCTTTTCTTAAGGACACATGATTTAGCTACACTAGTTAGGTATCCTCTTTTCTCTAGTGTCTCAACAGGACAGTTTATCCTGCACATTTTTACTCAAGMACAGCATGGATGGGTGAAAACAGAGCCTCTCTCCCTCTCCTCRTTCTGCCTGTGCACTGTGGAGAAGGGCCAGGCGTGCTTTTTTCTTACCTCCAGTGAGTTCTGTGGACCTGGTGGAAACATGTGGTTTAGATATTTTGGAAGCAGGGAAAAAAGGGAAAAAGGACAGATTTATGAGTTCTGCCATACTTTTCAGCCACTTTATAGAACAACTGSAAGTTTGCATTTATTCCAAAATGTAAAAGGGCATAGCTCATTTCAGGGAAGTAATGTTGTTTTGYCTTTCCCAGCCAACTAATTGCTCCAAGCAATGGGAAGTGTATGTTCTATACCACACAGGAAGAACTGGTACTAGTGAAGTGATTATTTGGTAAATSCCTACAAAAGAATCCCCAATTTTATTACTACATTACTCTGCTTTCTTTCTTCAGAGGGGTCAAAAGCAYAATTAACTATGCAGAAGTATAACTAAACAATTCCCAGTTGGCYTATATAGAAACATGATTGGGAGCCTGGGTCATGACAGGGCCATAACTCCTCTTGTCCCTTTTAAAATTCTTCATCATCATCTGAAATACATCTCTGGCATACATTTTCTCACTATCATATCTRTGCAAAAGCCTCCACCCAGATGCCTCTCAATTAGTTTTACCCTTGTTACAGTTTAGCTTAAATAGCTCATGTCCTGCCCTGCTGTTTATATCTCTGCCACGTTACTGTCAGTCCTGTCTTTGCTGAAATGCTTTTTCTTTTTTTCAATGTCTTAAATAGAATAAAAATAGTTATTCAGGCATTGTGTTAATAATGCATGATAGAATAAAAAAAGCCCCAAAGAAAAGAAGACCCAAAATGAACTGCAACCAGAAAAAGAGAAAAAACCACCCACAAATTCTGTTGACATTAGCATGCACAGTTTGATTCTGGCTTGTGCCAGGCAGGGATCTCCATGAGAGYTGCCTTCCTGACTGGATGCTCTCCAGACAGTTCTTTTAGCATTRCATTTATGGGACCCCATATGCTGTAATTCTCTGGAGCCTGAGCACAGTGCTAGCACTGCTCCTAGCTGTGCACTCTGAAATGTGCTCTCCCCAAGTGCTTAGCTCACACATGACACCCTTCTGTGAAGTCAGGACCCTACAGCCAAGGCACAAAAATCCCTGTGGGCTGCCCTGATGGAGAAGTATATGCCCCAGCATCAAAAGCCACATCCACGCACTCTAATTTCATAATATGCCAATTTAATAGCATGATATCAGCTGGAGACCACAAATGGTGCATAGAAAGATTTCCCAAATTACCACAGCTTGTAGGAAAGCATTTGACAGCTTGATTACAATAAATTATTATGGGCCAGATCAAGCATTAACACTTAGAACTCCACCCTAAATATTAAAAAAATAAAGAAACGAAACCCCGAATCCTCAAACAACCCCATAACACTTTAGAATTTTAGAAAACTTAATTAAATATGTGTGCAATCTGTTGCACAGATATGAATTTYCCCAGTGAATAGAATCAGAGCACGAATGGAATAGCATCTATACCAGAACACTGAAGAGCTAAATAGGTTTGCTCYCTGAAAAGGATCATTAGAGATCTACAATCCTCCATGGGCCTGAAGCTTTTGCTCAGAGGCACTGTAGACAAAAGCTTCCSTTATTGTACAGAAAATAAAAGAGAACAGAGGTTTTCTTCTTCCCAGAAGAAGGAGAAATCTCTGTTCATTGTAAAATGAGGAAATGCAAAAGTCCAGCTAGGAATAATCTGGGTACATAATGTAAGATCAGTGAGCAAAGGTGTGTGTGCCTCCTCCCGGGTTTGAAYCATCCTGTTGGAAGGAAACCTAAAGCAGGAGTTGCTCTGGGRGGGTGTAGAAGCCACTGGAGTGGAAGTAGGGAGCATGAGAAAACATATAGGCTTGGCCCTGATGCATGGCTTCCCTGCACAACTTTGCTTCCTGTGTATTGGGGARGAGTTTGTAGATATCTTCATCTTTACCAGCGTTATCAGGCACATTTTCAGTGCCCACATTTATGCTGAGAAACAAATTAGCACCAGGAAAATACCCCTAGCTCAGAAGCTGCAAGGTGCAGACAAGCTTGTGTGCACTTTGCTGACAGCTAGCCTCCTCTATTCTAAGTTGTCTTGCAACTAATTTTTAATTTCCTTCTGGTTTTTCCCTCTGGTCAGACAATTTTTTTGCAGTTGTGTTGTTTTGTTTCATTTTGTTTTTCCTAAATCCATAGTTTCTGGGGTAACATAAGAATATACAGCAGTGATACCCCCAAAGCATGAAACTGGGGGGTGGTACCRCATAAGAGCCTGTGCAACGTAGGTGCACCTGGGGGAAAGCCCTGCTGCTCCATACTGAGTCAAACTGTTTCTTTATTTTGCTTCTTCCCTTTTGGGATCAGTCCCATGGTGAAGGATTTCCAGAACAATAAATAGGAATGGTCCATGAGAGGGCGAAGCACAGCACCCTATAGGAGGGTCGAAGGACCATCAGGGTGCGTGATCAGAGCTCCTGGGTGAATACCTGGTTTGGCAGAACAGATGTGTCCATTGGAAATGTTGGCCTGCATAACAAACACAGAGAGACATGAAATAAGGCAGATGTTTTTAGAGTTCATTGTCAGTTTMACAATTGATACCAAAATGCTCATATGACTTTGTACTAAAATAAGAGCTGCTTCAGAGATTAACTTTCTTTGTTAAACATTTTACTAAAAAAAAGCTTGTTTTTAGGACTCTCTCTGAGACTCCTCTCATCTRATTTTACATGTATATATTTTAACCTGTTCTTCCATGTTTATATTCAATCAATGAGGAAAATACAGTCTTGTCTTTCCTGAATTCTTTGAAACAAAAGGCTTTTGTGGTATAAAACCATTAAAATACTATAGTTTAAATGAGTGYTAATTTAAAACTAAAAAGTGGTTAAATTCCTTTCATAATTTACAATATTCCTCCAGAGATATTTCTGATAAGGTTGTTTATGTCTACATACTATTTAAATGCAAACCACACACTAATTACTTACAAGAAGTACTACACACGCAAAGATAAAAGAAAAAAAATATATCTGAAAAGCACTCTGCCTGGATTAAAGATGAATGKTTTTGAGTTGTTTTTTCAATAAAATATAATTCATTACAGAGACTTGCATTTTGCTTGCAGATAGTTCAAAGGATCGTGTACTTTTTTTAGCACTTTCATGTAAACAACCTAAATTCTTGCTCTTAAGGAATTGTATTTTTGTGGTGATACATCAGGAATTTCATAAGATGATGAAATATCATTATTTTTTKGATATTTATATATGTAAGTGTATCCACACCTAGAAGGTCTTAAAGTTTTTTGATCAAATCAGCAAGAGGATGTGATGATCTTCAGCATGTCAGAGATCTGAATAATGGAAAAGCACTCAAGAGGAGGAAAGGAAATGTCTTACTGGYGCCTCATGTGGAGGAGAGTGTCTAATCTGACACCTGAGGGCTCACGTGTGAGGGAGGAGTTGGGAATACCTTGATTTGTACTTGAAACTCAGGAGACACCAGAGAATCCAGATGAGAACGACAAGGTCTTGTAGTTCTTGTACATGACGCCAGACTTCCTTAATTTTCATGAGGTTTATAAAGGCCACAGATTTCTAACAAGGAGGCAAATTTCAACATGGTTAATAGAAAATATACACTGGACTGCTGTRAGTGCCTGAGCGCTCCAAGGTTTGACCTCTGGGAGACCAGAGAGATGAGGAGTTCCCAGTTGTAAGGTGCATTACCAATGTTACTTTAGTACAGACCTCAGTCTTTATTCTGTCTAATTTGCAACTAAAATGGGTGTATAACAGTGAATGATCACTTAACTGTGCTGGCTTGCATGCCCTTCTACTCAAAATGTCCTGAGTTACCCAGGATTTACTTTTTTAAACCATCTAAATTAAACCAGCTCATTTTCCCCAACCCTGGGGATCCCTAATGTGTTTCACTCAAAATAGGATTAGACATTTTAAATAGCTCATCCCKAAAATCCAAGTTGGTTCATCTGAACTGTGAAAAGGAGGATTATCAGCAAATTGGTGACTGAGTGTGTCCAACAGCTGGGGAACAGCTGGCTACTGGTGACCCTTGCAGTGGGAGCAGCTGTTTGCAGAACACACCTGGTGATGCCCCTGTCTCACCCTTCCATCCCTGGGGAGCAGTGTGGGATGTGCACACTGAAATGTAGCTGCCTCAGGAYTGCACAACTTATCAGCTCCTTTGGGCACCTTGAGAAGCAAAACTTCTGGGAGGGAATGGTAATAGAAGGTGGTGGTGTGAATTAATAAACTGAGCCTGTCTTTTGGGTGGTACACCCTAACCAGTCARTTTAGATAAGGTAGCTAACTTTTAGAATATTAAGTTAGAGAAGATAAATATCACTCTTCASCTATAATAGTTCTGTTATTTTTACCTGTATATATGTTAAAATATCCTTAAATATGTAATTATGGAAGATGTTTTCTCTGGACAACTTTGACTTTCAAAAAGTCCTAAAGATTTCAGAAAGAAAGGCTTCATTTACATTGTCTCTCAGMTAATCCTGCAAGAATGAAAGAGCAAGTGGATTTAAAGGTAATCTCTTGCTATTCTCTGACCTGGACAGAGAGTGGAATCATATCATTYTGTAATCTTTGAAACAAATATATTTTTTCTAGAGAGAACCTTCATAATGATAAAAACATATTCGATTTCTTTAATCTCTATATTCTAAAATTATATCTTAAAATATACATGAGGATGTATATAAATGTACAGTATGGCCTTCCTATATTGCTGTCTATATTTCCGTATCTGTACATACATTTCCTATAGTTGGATCATATATTGTAATTTTTAGAATAAAGTAACAAAAAGCTAATATATAGAGGGTTGTAAAAGGACAATTAACGGCTGAAAATTCATCATTGTTTGTTTTAGAAAAATAACTGTAACAAAAAAAAAATATTTCACACAACAAAAGATGTTATTAAGGGATTAATTTTGTAGCATTTCCTGAATTTAAAATGTAATTATGAAACAGAGATTATCTTAAACTGAGAAAATTTTATATTTTTGAAGTAAAATGAAGAATTTTGAGAAAATTTTTTTAATATTGACAGCAAGAATATTTATTCAAACTTGGGATTAAATTAATTGTAAATTTGCATGTGAGGAGGGAAATTATCTTGCCTTTCTATGCAACATTATTTCCAGGTCTATTGCTCAGTATTGAAGAGCATTAAAATACAATGAGTATTCAAAGGATGCTCACAACATTATTTAAATTCAGATTAGTGTAGGTTTTCCATTCATAAGAAAGGAGGATGAAAGATGACCTGTTTGCTGTTGAAGGACTTTTCAAGACTGATGATGAAGACATGACAAAATACTGTTGGTGGAAGTCAAAGTTTTAAAACGTTAAACTTGGAAATGAGATGACATATCTTAGCAGCATAGGAATAACAAACATCAGGAGTGATGGCACTTGCCATTAGGGACTTTAGAATCAGATTTCATATGATTTGAAAGCAATTTTTTTATGTTTTATGTGGTTGTGTTTGAATTAGTATTTGTGTGGCAGAAAGGGGAGGGGGGAAAGGGAATCTTGTTGGGATACTTCCTTTGCTTTTAAAATCTGTGAGTTTCATCCCCTCCCTTTGTGGTCACTCATATAGGACTCAACATGTCAGGATTCAACTTTAAATAAAGTTAGCAATCAAAGACAAATCATTCTCTAAAGCTTAACAATTATTTATTTCTTCACTRTTAGCTCCAGAGGAGTCTGCATATAGCTGTTGAAAATTTGAGGTTTTATTTTCCTTCTGCAAAATGAAATGCTAGCTGTTGTCAAAGATGAGACAACAACATAGTCCAATGTGTTGACAAGTTACACAGAATTTTAATTTTCAGATGTCTGACTAGTGTGATTACTGCTCATTGGATTTAAGGTTATGGAGGCTTTGTTTATATCATAAGTCTTGATGAAATACAAAGTACATTTCAGTATACCTCTCATGTCCTCTTAGAACTGTGATCCAACGCTGATCTCATCTCTGCTGGTGATTTGAAGCTGAGTCCATCAAGTAATAAAATTACTTTGAATTCCTTTGGATGTAATACAAGTTTTCTGGATGAAACTGAATGATTTGTGATGTTCAGTAGGTCTGACTATAACAATTAAATCCCAGCAAAATTAAAAACAGGCATAAGAATTTATACAACAGCTGGCTACCCTAAATTCTTGTTCAAGAATGTCCTAGGGTGGCTTTATGATGCTTTTATTCTTAAATTGTCTGTTTTTTCTGTGTTAAATATTGTGTTCTGTAGCTTTAAGACTAATTCTGAGAGCGAAGTGGGAGAAAAGAGAAATGCAGAGTTTGTTTTCAGAAAAGCAGCTCACTCTTCTACATTCTAACTCTTAAACTGTTCATTTAAACACAGATAGGCCACGGGTCAGAGATCTCTTTTGTTTTTAATTACTTTAGCTAGCTAGGGTAGCGAAGTTCCTTAGACTGTTTTTTTTGCTTTTTTCTTTTTTCTTAAGACTGTTTAAACCTGCTCTTAGACTAAAAGACCTATGAGAGCGAGAACACTGAGAGTCTACACTAGTGAGCTACCTGAGCCTAGACTGGCATTTTCTAGGGCTAGAGAGACTGATAATCATCTGAGCGAGATGAACTCTCACAGTAAAGACTTTCTCAATTTTACTAAGTTTTATTGTTTCACATTATTAATTTCTATGTTTGCAAGCACTTTGTTTGTTAAATAAATAGTTTTTTTCTACTCATCTCTAAGGAAATTTTTCTCCGAACTTTAAAGAAGAAACCTTTAAAAGTCCAGATCTTCTCTCATCATTTCAAGTAATATTTCCTTTACCACCTACTGCATCTTGTTATTTCTGTATGAGGCTTATACAGATCTCCTGGAAAAGAGTTTTGGTAATTTCGCTTCTGTCACATCTCTTTGGCAAGATTCTTTTTCTGGAAATAAATTAATTTTAAGGGATGAAAATTCTTATGAACATTCCATTAAAAATTACCAGCATTATGTGGGTTTTGTCTCTGAATATCTGGGAAGTACAGTAGATGGGTCATTAACTGGATCTGGGAGGGCAATATATACAGTCCTCTCTAATCCCTTCGCTTGATTCTCTAAAGAAAGTGATAGTAACTCTGACCCTTCAGCTGTGATTTCTGAAGAGGTTAATATCTTCCCTGAAGAGATTTGACAAGAACTTAATGGGCTGACTGAGTGGATTCATCTAGATCTGCAGCATTCCTTTTTTTCAGTGTTTTTTCTTTTCTTCTCTTAAAAGTCTGTCTTGGTGTGCTGTCTGACACATGGGAGTAGACAGGTCTATTTTCAGGCAGTTCTTAGATCATATGATGAAAGATGTTGGAAAGGACAGTGAAAGACTGTATGAAAGAGACAAGCCACCCTCTTAAAAAACAATATTTATTCTTTTCTAGTACTGGAGATCAGTATTAGGGGAAGGGGGGAGCTGCAAATTGGCAGTACAATCTGATGTATGCAATTACATGCAAAGGAAAAAGATCTCTCGAGATGAGGAAACCAGGAGCAGCTTCTCTACTGAACCCAGTGTCTATTATTGGTTTATTTTTGAAAGCATTCCTTCTGCACTCACTGCAGTTAAGATTTCACCATAACACTCAAGGCCAAGCTGGCTGACCTGGTGCTGTTCTAGGAAGTATTATATTCTTACTGCATTTCTCTCAAGAGACAGATAATATGTTCACATCCTGAAGGTGCACCTAAATCTTTGTGCTTCTAGCCTTCTGTCAAGCTACCTGTGGCATGGGTGAGAGTGTGAGGGGTTTAGCCTGCTAAAGCACCCTCCACAAAAAAAAACTCCCAGCATGGTGTGTCTGTTTAATCCATCATGGTGAGACAAAGGCATCAGCCATTTAGCACAGACTGACTCCTCAAGGATGGAAAATGAGAGACTTAAACCACATCATGGCTGTTCCTGTGTGGCCTCAGATGGCTACTTAAGCACAAAGGGGGAGGTTTCTGTGTGTTTTAGGGAAATCAATGCTGCAGCAGTTCTATATTTATATGCTGAACAACATCTATGATCAATAAATTCATGCATGAATAAGACAAGGGTTTACCAATGACCTAGTCCCTCRTGCCTAGTAAATCTATAGGAATGTCAGTTACAAATGTCTCAACAGAAAAAATTAAGGCAGGGAAGAGTAAGGTTTTTTCCCTTTTTTTTTATTTTTATTTTTGGTAAGGTTTAGAACAGAACCTTCTGTCTGGTAAAAACAATGCACTTAAAGGAGTACAAAAAGTTTGCAGCTTGAACTTTTGTTTGAATGCCTGACCATTGAGAAGTGAAATAAATGCCCACACTCACTGATGAAGAAATGTAAAGAAATACAAGTTCTTGCTGTCAGTGACTTCAGTAATTAGGTTAGCTTTGAACACAGAAGTGTCCTTTGATACAGAGATTAGTTGATGATAAATTATTTCTCAGTGCAAGTAAATTTAAATTAAGGCTTGGTAGATCAATAGAAAATTTATTTATTTAAATATTTATTTAATTACTAATCATACGAAGTGGTATTCTTTAATCCTAACCATACCTAAATCGAGTTATGCTATCACTTTATAGGTCTGAAGTTTTTTTCTGTGCAATTAATTAGCAATGTATTTGACTAGCAGTATTTCAACTAATGTTATTAACTAGCAATAGGTACTTTTGCTTCTATAAGGAAATGTATTTGCCAACTTTGATTTGCCTAGTAATTCTCAGCTCACTGCATGATGCTTCCAGTCGTTGTTATTAATTTTCTTTGAACATTCATCTGAACATTTTTTTTTCATTTGATAGTACTTAAAAACTGTAAAAGTCACACAAAATTTCRTTTAGCAATATATCTCAGATATTCTCATGTTCTTTATCTATGCTACAGCTCCCACTGAGATTAATTTGTCCTAAATTAGAATTGCATTGGCTCACTTTGCCAGCTCTGGAAATGCCCAGATTAAGGCCAAAGGATGATCAGTGTGAGATCTTTTTAAAATCAAACTTTATCGCCACATATGAAGCAACCAAAGAAACTTACAGCTGTGTGTATGTACCAGGCTGCACCTGCAACTGGTCCCTAGACTATTCCAAGCCTTTTTTTACCCCTTCCTTTTGCATATAATTTAATGACACTGGCACTTCTTTCAAAAAAAAATAAATATTCTGATTATTTCCCAAGCATGAGACCCATAACCATGTTTAGTTGCATGCAAAGCTTAACAATTTAATGTTTTCATTGTTCCCTGTTCATTTCAGAACTGATCCTGTGTGTTCTAAAAAGCAGTACCATGTCACCAGGAATTAATCTCAGAATGGCTGTCTGCCAGTGCTTAAATAGACTAAAGATTTTTGAACACAGATGAAACTCAATCTGTCCCATATTGAAATATGAGAATTAATAGCAGGTTTTCCCTCAAAAATCATATCTACACAATAATAAAGAGAAGTATCTTTCACACAGATACTTTTCTTGCAGATGTTATTTCTCTATCAACCTAATTAAGCCTTGCAAAGTAAATAAAACATGACAAACACAGCCATCTTAGTTTAATTAAAGCAAGAGCTTGTCATAAAACCCAGAAAGACATATAGAAATTTTCTGAAATTGTAATGTCCAATTAAGTGAACCATCTATAGACATGAAAAATGTCAGTCATAACAATTGGGCAGTTGATGTGGTTATATTCTCATAACAAGAGGTCAGAAGGCAGCATTTGCTTTGTAATGGCAACTGATTATCATTGCTCTCCCCTAATTCCTGGCTGACTTAGAAATATCTTGTAATCAGAATCTTACCAGACTTTAGCACTCAAGGACAGAACGAGTGTTCAGTGCTAATGCACTGTGTGATCCAAAATGTTTCCACATCAGAAATAAGAAAGGGGGGAAAAAAGCCCAACAAATAAGCAAACACCATAAAACCAAACTCCAAAMAGAAACAATCCAGTACAGTTTCTCAAAGACATTACTGGGACAGAAAGTTAAAAACACATATATCTGTAAATACATTATAAACGGTGAAACCTCTTATATTGTCAAATCAAATGAGGAAAATTAGTTAATTGGATTCCCTTCAACTGCTCAGAGCTCCCACTGTTGGCTTTATGGAACCTCAGTCATGGGAGGGAGCAAAAAAATAAACATTGGGCAATTCCCCAGAACTCTTTCAATAGGAACTGATGTGAGAGTGTTCTTCATTGCACAGAACTGTACATTTCTCCCATCTTTCTTCCCCTTTATGCCCTTGTTTCCTTACCTGCCTTATGAAGCATGGCCATGCCCCATGTGTGGAAGAGCTCTCATCTGCAGTGCCAAGAGCAGTGGAACCCTGGTCTGTAGGAGAAATAATGGTGGTGGTGGTGGTGGCCCTTAGCTCTGTGTGCTGCAGACCCACTGATTCACACCTGCTGCATCTTTCCTTTCACTGGGAGCAATGCCTGAGTTTAAAGGTGTGAGGTGCAGGGTCTAGAGACTGTGGCTGCTTCTCAATGCAGTAAGAAGATCCTAATGGCTCTCACTGGCTTCAGCAGGGACCTCCTCATTACCCTGCCTGTGGCCCAGGAGTCCTATTTCAGCTCAGAAGCATGTGTCCATGATCTTAAGTGCAAAAACTAAGAGCAGCATGACATCCCTCCCAATTAAGGAATGATCACATTGAGAAAGACCAGAAAAACAATGGATTTCCTTAATTTCTACAAGACCATGGGAACTCTATCTTCTTCTTGGTGTTAGTACAGAATTTCTCTAAGCCACTTCTGCATGAAAAACAGTGCATAAGATTAAAATATAGATACCATAATGGATCCTAAATATATTTTTGTTCTTGGCTATATATAACACTATAAATAACACTAAACTGTTAAAATTCAGACTCAGTGTTGTTTTCCACTTTAATATAACTTCGACTTTCCATACAAAGATTGCAAAAAATCTAATAATTTTCAGCTATGTATTTATAATATCATGCAATCTTTTAAGGAGACCCATGATAAAAACAAGGGTATTGTAAATTTTATAAGCATCTTTCCTTTGCCTTCTATTAAAACATAATTTCAAATAATATAATTTAGGTGCATTTGGAAGAAATAAATGGGAAACTGTCCATTCTCAGTCAGTTTAAACTGAATGAGGTTTTTATTTCAGCCACCAGGAATTGCACATAATTTTGAGCAATACTCTTGGTTCCCTAAGTCAGAAACAAAACATCAAAGGACTACTCTCAGGAGTCCCATTGTCAGGAAATCAGTTCCTTCATTTAGTCAGAACAAAGGAAACTTGGATATTCCCAACTAATGTTAAGATTCCACTGTCAATATTCTTAAATTTTAATCTATGTCAAGTAGAAGCTCAGATTTGAATGTACTTTTGAAGATCTGGGGGGGTCTTAATTTTTTTTTTTCACACACTGCTGAAATCACAGAAAAAATATCAGTCAGAGAAGGAGATGGCAGAAATCCAAACATAAGTTCTTGCTATGAGAAGAATTCATTGTGGCTTCATCCTCCAACTGTAGCTGTTTCATTTCCACTCTAAACTTTGAAAAACCCTGACTTAAAAAATTAGTTAAATCTGATTTAGAATGCTGCTTCTTTTCCTCAAATGGAATTTGAAATCATGGTATTTACTGAAAAGATCTTTCTTCCAAAATTCTTCAGAAATCTGTCTTCAAAATCTCAATAAAATAAACTATTTTGACACTTGTTTATCTATAAAACAAAATGCTTCTATTCTACATGATCATGTAGTCTGCACAATCTATGTAAAATTAGTAATTACATCTACAGATACTGTGTGCCCAATTTGGCTTTGAAAATGCATGGCTTGCAAAGAACTTAAGATGAAAACTGTCAAAGACAGTTACACAAGAGAAGCACAAAGGTTTTGTGTTTGTTTTTGCTTTGGTTTCGTTTTCTCCATGAGCACTGAATATCAGTATCGTGGCTTTTCCATCCATTCCTAGAGGACAACACAGCAAACTGTATCTCATAGACTTCTAGATGTAGTGTGAATTTGATGCTGTAACTATGGGTATCTAAGCCACATTAGGTGCTGCAGGTCCCTTACCTGGCTTCCATCTGTAGAAGTGTAAGCGTGTCTCTTGGTCCTGTCACATCTTCTGGTCCTATGTGAATGTCTGACACACCAAAGATTTGAAATATCACTGTAAATGTACATGCTTAGACAACTTAACTGCTCCTGGAGTGAGATGAACAGATCAGGAAACCCCACTGATTTTACTGCAGTCTGGGTCAAGTGCCTTGATTAATTAAAAAGCTTTTCCCTTTTCTAATGAAGCAGTCCTTAAAAATGAACCCCTGAGAAACATAATTTATATGCAGCATCCACCTGGACATAAGACTGTTGATGTAGCCTGGTCTTTCAGGCCTCTGTCTTGGGACAAGTGCTCTTGGATATCTTAATCAATGATGTAAAATCAAGTGCCCCTTCAGCAAGCTGCAGATGGCACTACACTGAGGGGTGCAGTGGACAAACCAGAGAAACTGGATAACGTCCAGGGGAAGCTGTACAAGCTTGAGAAGTGAGCCCACAAGGACCTCATGAAGTTTAACAAGTACAAGGTGCTGCATCTGGGTTAGGATCACCCACAGTATCATTACGGGCTGAGGGATGAACAGACCTGTTGCATCAGTCTAAAAGACAGGATTGTTTTGTCTTTGCAAAATGATTCCTAATCCTGTTTAAGTTTTCCTGGAAAAGCTGTAGGTCTGTTTTTTTTTTTCCAGTGTCTACCTTTCAACCACCTGTCTACCTTTCCTTCCATCAACTAACCTGTCAGCTTCTTTGTTTCTTTGTTTTTAATTTCTGGATGAACCACCCTGTCAGAGGGTTAAAAAGTGAGAAAAGACAAAGCAGATCCTTTTGAACTGAAAATACATAAAATTTTGTTAAAGTTCTTACTAGCAGTACAAGGTAATATGTTGCATAATTCATTAGAATATAAAAGTGTAACATTTAATATCATAAGAAATTTCCTTCTAATGCAAAAATACCTCTACCCTAAAACACTGTAAATTGCATCTTTTCCTCTTCCACCAGACTTAATGAAATATAAATCTTTGTTTCTATATTAATATTACTGTGAAAATTAAGAACTTCATAATTTAAAAWTTTTTAGGACAATTTAATTTGTATTCAAAATGGAACATCAGTGCAGAACCTGTACCGTTATGGAGCAGTACTGAAAATGTAATGTAGTTTAAAGAGTTTTCATGGAAGGATTAGCCTGGATTTACTGTAGCTGACAACCCAGATTGCCACGTAGTTTGCAGAATTAATATTCTTTCTCAGCTATAAAGAATTCTGCTGACCAAGACTGTCTGTGTGGTTTATAGCTAACAACTTATAACAAATGTTTCCATCTTACAGTATATAATAAGTTATAAAGATCTAAGATCACTTCGTAGTGCACATAATTTGCATCTTTTAATCCCATTCACCTTTTACTAGTCTGTCTTGAGCAAGAGAGATATTTTGCCACTCAAACCTTCTGAATTTTATTTTACTGAAAATTTAATGGATTTTTTCCAAACAGAAATAACAAACAAGAAGGTTTTTTTATATTATTGCTTTAAACTTCTCTGGCTTCATAAAATCTGATGTCATAGAACTAGTGCCCCTTTAGAAACAATACTTAAATTAGATTTTCCTCCTCAGTAGACAATCACACTGGTCCCAAATGAAAGGAAAGCAGTGCTGGGAACATCTCCTTTTCTGAGATGGGTCAGTGTTTTCTTTGCTGGAACACTTGAAGGTCCATATCTGCAGAAATACAGGGTTGTGTCCTGAACGTGAGATACATCAGAGCACCTCTGGCAATTTACCTCAGATATGATCTCCTATTCAAATTTCTATACATAAAATGGTCATTTATCAGCAGATGTGAAATGATGCATCTTTAAGCACTGTTTTTCAAATGCTCTTATTCTCCTATGTTATTAACAATAATCTTTAAACACAAAAAATGAGGCAGGCTAAGCCTTATTACTCAGTATTCCTGCCACCAAGTATTTTTTTTCTTTTCCTATGTCAGGCATTCTCAGCAAGCATTACTTGGTGTAGTCGTAAAAGAGCAGTTTAATTTTTTCACTCTTTCATACAGCTTAAGAGGTTGGTTCAGGAAGGAATGAGAACCTGAATCCTGGTTTACTTCAACACATTGGTTTATCTGTGGAATTCCTGGGCTCCTCTTGACTCCCTGTATATTGATTTTGCTTCCCATCCTTCTCTCCATGACCAGCTACAATTGCACATGCTATTTCTCTGCAAGAGTACCACTCATCTAAAAACACACATAATGACATCTGTCATTGTTTGGCATTTTCATCTGAGGAGATGCAGATGATTCTTCATAAAGAATTTCTGGAGAGGGTTCCACAGTCCTGAAATACTCTTGTAGAAAACACACTCTCCTAATCTTCCTGTTTAAAGTCTTAATTGTGTTTCACTTTGTCTCAGGATCACTGGTCTTTCCACCCTGGAGAATAGTTGGTCTTGCTGTGAATGTGGAAACTGAGCTTCACAGGCTTTCCCCAAATTTTCATTAACTTGTGGCTATCTGTAAGCAAGTGTCTATACATCATTTAGTATGAAGTTTTTCACCGGATCTGCCCTCAGTTTACTCTTAAAATTAAAGCATGTGCTGAGGGAGAATTCCTGAATGAAGGTTCATTTAGGAGCTATTTTTTTTTTTTGTGTCATGTCTTTTGGGGCACTGTAGTTACCAAAAAAAAATAGACAGTTTATGGTTCCAGCTTATGGATACAGATGCCTTGTTTCAACATTGTTATGTTCTTCTTATATGTGTTATAACATTATTATAAAAACATCCTTCATATCAAACAAGGCTTTTATAGGTGGCAAAATGAATGCAAAATTTTCTCGGTGAGAATCCTGTTAACAAAATAACAAACAGAGAAAGATGTAATAAGAAAAA
The DNA here is from genome assembly GCA_902810485.1 of Alauda arvensis. NCBI lineage: Eukaryota > Metazoa > Chordata > Aves > Passeriformes > Alaudidae > Alauda > Alauda arvensis. The sequence continues at coordinate 623,373 of CADDXX010000493.1, forward strand.
TTTTCTGGGAAAGTATAATGCAAAGAAYTTTTTATTTCAGATTTGTGGGATAACATTTTACCTAAAGAATTTTACTTCCCCCACTTGCCAGATTTCACCCCTAAAGTATGTTGAGCTATAGTCACAACAAATTACCTATTTTTTAGTGGCTGAAATAAAGCTTCATGAAGTATAGCAAATGCTTAAGGGGAATTTGCTTGGAATCATAGATATGGAGAGTATCAAGACTGTTTTCAGTCTACTAGATTATTCAAGATGTAAGTGGAATGCTCAACCTTTGTCAAGTAAAGTCTAAGCTTATTTCTGATGATTGAAATCACATTGATGAGTGAATGCAGAGAATTTGATCCATAGGGATGCAGATGAATGTTCTTCCTAAATGAAAAAGAATGGCTGTTCTGAAAGATACCACTTACCATAATGTTCCTTTCTGTTGCATTTCACTGTTTAGTAAAAGTACAAACTGGGACCCCTCAGTTTTAATAAGGACACATCTGAGAAGATGAATTAAGTCTCAGACAGAAGAGGTAGGTGAACTTGTCCTAACTGTGGGTGGTGCAGTAATTAAAACTCAGGGARACTGCACTTTCTGACAGTTCATTAGACAAAACAGTATGTGGAAAATGTTTTGTCATGTCTAATTGCTACAGCTTGGATTTCTGTTACACAGAGACATCATCTATTCATAAACCAGCAGGAGGAATTAATCTGCAAAAAAAAAAAAGAACTTTTTATGTTACAGCTGTCCTTGTATGGAATCAATGCCTCCAATTTTTATCTAAAAGCTTAACCATGAGACAGAGCAAAAAAAGCAGTAGAAAATCTATATCTAACAATAGTTTWAGAATTATTGAGTTGAGCCAGTAACATTACTTAGGAGCATAATGCTGTCTGAGTGGGATTATATTGTGTTGTCTATCAAAATGATTTTTACATATACATTACTAAGCAGTTCCAGATGTGGAATTTGAGCTAGAGCTACTGGTGCTGGAGCCTTCTTGTTTCATCTCAYAGTATACAGAGAAACTCTTTTCAGTGAATGATCTTGCAGTATAACAGCAGAAATAATATCACTCTGATTTTCTGTATTTTCSTTCATACCTTCCATTATACAGAATGTTAGGGTGCAATTTAATTTTCCATAATAAAATAAGGGACAATTTGCAGCAGAGCAGCTTTTGGGCTTCAGTTGATTATAATTCAATTGTTTTCATGATGTCACATTTTGTCCTTGCTGAAGACTTCATATGTGTTTTCAGACAGTTTTGGGGTTTCACAAAAGCAACTGGATTAACCTGAAATCAACTGAAATCACAGTCTAATTCATATCTGCAAAACTGATTTTTGCTTTCCAAGAGAGGTTACATGGTTTGATATAGCATTGACCTGCAAGTGTTTTTAATGTATTAATCATTATCAGGATTAGTTGATTCATGTCTTTTGGTGGAACTTCAGATAAATCAGGTAATTATTAAATTCCATTTGAACACTGAATTCTCTTTATTGATCAGTASTTACAATCCACTGGGAGATCCACCGTGTCTAATCTGTCTCAGTCTTTAGATTTCCTCTCATCCTAAGCTTTTTCTTCAGGGACTACTGAAATGCATAAGTATACTGCTTCATGGTCTGAGTCCTCTTTTTCAGCAGGATTGAGTTTGTTTCACAATGACACTATCCATGGGAAAGAATTTTCATAGAGACTTGTAAAAATGGTTCTGGAAATTTATGGAATATGGTGTAAGACTCTTCTGTGTTGCATTTTACTGATGGTGTTGTGAAAACTCATCAAAAATAATTACGATTTTAGTAACAATAAATAACAATAAATCAGTTTCACAAAGCTTCACTTACACTCTTGAAATTGATTCTTGTGTATAAAATTTTAAACTGGGATAGTTGGCATGGTTGATGGCTTCAGTGTTTGCAAGTAGTTTTTATGTAAAACTCATAAATCYTTTGCACTCAGAGTCAGCAGTGCCTTCTGTAAAAGGATTAGACTGATCTGTAGGAGATATTTGCACTCTCATATGGTGGATTAGTTGTGGTCTGGTGCCATTCCATGCAGTTACTGAAAGTGGAATGGACTGCCCAGGGTGTGGTCACCMTCCCTGGAAGWGTTCAAGAAACAACTGCATGTGGCAGTGCTGTGGTTGAGGTGATGGTGGTGGTCATCAAAGGTTGGACTTGGTGATACTGGAGGTCTTTCTGATCTTAAAGATTCTATGCTTCTATGGATGAAAATCATGCAGTATATAGCTGCAAAAGCAGAGACATTAGCAAAGTGAAGAGGGTATGATGTTATTTCAAGAGGTCCTGTGAATGCATGCAAAAGAAATAGCTTTGATATAAAAAGTA
>CADDXX010000494.1:0-73021 GCA_902810485.1 Alauda arvensis
ATTTGCACTCGTATCATTCTTACAATCCATTCCTCTAAAGGCTTTCCAAATAAATGTCTATTCATGTGCATAGGAGGTTGGGTTTTGCCCTGTATAAATATGCATGTGACATTTTTTAATTTCAGCTCTGTATTTCTTCCACTGACTTTGGTCTCTCAGCTTGTTTTTCTCTGTGTTTAGCTGATCATCACTTACTTTTAAAGCGTTTTTCACCAGTGCTAGGAGCTTCTTAATCTCAGAAACAGCCCTTAGCAAAGCTTAGTTAAATCTGGCTTTGTGGCTGATAAAGCAGTTGTCATGACCTTCTTGTCTTTTTCTCTGTGAATATTCTTGTATACAGGATCTGCTGTGTCACCTAAAAGATTGCTCCTCACAGAAGTGTTCTTTTATCTGAACTTTGAATCATTTAAGCAGAACTGTGAGGAGGACTTTGCTATTGTCAGCTGTCTGAGAAATCATTTCCAAGTTCATGCAGCTCTTTAGGTCACCTTTTCTTTTTTTTTTTTTTTAAGTGTCTTTCCTCAGTATCAGAAATATTTTTTAAATGCTGTTACACAGCCCYTGCAGCTCCCTAATTAGCTCTGTCTTTATGCCATAGYCAGCTATCASCATTTGAAAATAAGTAGTTCACAATTTTAGTGATGCTGATTTGACKTTGGAGATCTGTGTGGTGTAGTAAGGAATGAGCCACACAGGATCCTTTCAAGAAGGATATTTGTTCAAGTTATTCCTTTGGATCAGTGCACATTCTTCTTTAGTTTTTGTGGGTCTTTACCAAGTTCTTTGAAATGTTTTATCTCCTTGGAAAAGAATGGTTTCAGATACACATCTCTCTAATCTGCTACAAATTCCTTCTGTGAACATCTTTTGTTCAAACACCACCAGTAGCACAGAGTATCCCTGCATAGGAATGATTTAAATTCCAAATTGAGAAGTGTTCACCTGCCTCAAATGAAAAAAAAACTTGAAAATTTTTACAGAAATTTCAAGTCYACTGTTGAAGATACATCAGACAGTTTGCTGACTAATCTCTCTGGGTCATGARGAGTCTTTTCTTACTCTTCTGGACTTTTCCTTACTATCAATCACAAGTGTATGGGACAGCATTGTAACTCTCTAAAGCATTTGTTTTGCTGGGCTGAAAAGACTTGTCATTCTACTGATCACATATATTTTCAATGCCTGCCCATTCATAAAGAATCAGGAGTTCATGTTTCTTGATGTGTATGATGATAGTAACATGAAATTTACGTTCCTCTTTTTACAAATTCATCAACTCCTTTTACAACAGCTGAAATTTCTGCATGGGTGATTCAGAAGCTTCTTCAGTAGTTTCCCTATCTTCCAACCTCTTTTTCTGAGTATTTCATGCCAAGTCAAACTTTGTCAAATGTGCTAAACCTGCAGCTTCCTTTTTTTTTTTTTTAATTTAAACCTGGTAAGGTTGAGTTTAGGGTAAGCCTCAGAATATTGCATTGCAGAATGCAGAAGACAACTGTACTGCATGCAAATGGGATGCAGARTGTGTGGGAGAGTTATGTCCTAGCAAAGACTGACTGTCAATCTCAGAACCAAAGGAAGATTTTTTTCCACCCAGTATAAACTGTCCTTGAGCAAGTCTGTGAAGCCAAAAACGTGGAATTTGTTCTGTGACTTTGCATACCTTGGCTAGCAAATCCAGATGGAGAGAAATTTGGTAGGATTTGCTTTCAGTCAATATTTAAGTAAATCACTCACTACTTACCAGAACAGATGGCTCTGCTGCTTGAGGTGTGTGGTTCGTGATGGCTGGAGTGTCTGTTTTGCATTCCTTAAAAAGAACTCAAAATATTCCCCTATGGGACTTGATTTTAGTGAGCGTGCTCAGCAGGGAACAGCCACATCCTGGCTGCATCAAAAGCCCCATGATCAGCATGGTGGAGGGAGGTGATTCTGCCCCTCTGCTCTGCTCTCATGGAGCCTTGTGTCCAGCTCTGGGACACCCAGCATAAGAAGTTGGAGCAAGTCCRTGAGGAGGGGTCACTGAGGTGATCAAATGTCTGAAGCACCTCTCCAAGAGGACAGGCTGGTAGAGCTGATGTTGTTCAGCCAGGAGAAGAGAAGACTCTGGTGACACCTTTATAGTGCCTTCCTGTACCTAAAGGGGCTACAAGAGAGCTGGAGGGTGATGTTTTACAARGGCATGGAGTGGTAGGACAAGGGGAGATGGCTTCAAACTCTSTGAGGCCAGGTTTGGTGTAGGTACTGATAAATTCTTCAGTGTGAGGGTGGTGGGCACAGGTTGCCCCAAGAAGCTGTGGCTGCCTCGTCCCTGGAAGTGTTCAAGATGAGGTTGGACAACCTGGGATAGTGGCAGATTGCTTGGAGCAACCTGGGATGATGTGGAAGATGTCCCTGCCCATGGTGGTAGGGGTGGAAGAAGATGATCTTTAAGGCACCTTCCAACCCAGATCATTCTGTGAYTCCATATACACACTGTCCTTTTCTTTGGGTTCTGGTGGCTGGATTTTCTCAGAATTGAAATTATTTTGCTCACAGGAGAGAATGTGCTCTCTTGTGCATGTGCTGAATGAAATCCCCCCAGACTGAGCGTGTAGAAAATCACATTTTAATTCTGTGAACTGTTTCTTAAGAAAACAATATAATACCCTTTCTGTTTAGCTTTTTTTGAACTAGAATGCTGCAGTATGGATTAGAAGAGCCATGTAATTAAAGGTTTTCTGGTTGAAATAATCTCTTTGAGATTCATTTGGTGTCATTTTCAGGGCTAGGTTTATTTTTCAGAGAAATAGACTCCTTATCATTGTTGGTTTAGTTTAAGTATCATTGTCTGGGATTAGTGTCTGATCTTGAACTGGTTAATATAAGATTAAATGTGAAGATTTAAGTCAGATTGCTCAGTTATGAAATACTGCTCAGCAGAGGAGTCTGCAGTTCAGATATTACTTTTCTGTAATCCRTTATTTGCTTTCTCCTCTCTCCCTTCCCATTTTTACAGGAAGACATCTACATGTATGGAGGCAAAATTGAAACAAGTTATGGGAATGTCACTGATGAGCTGTGGGTTTTCAACATACCCAGTCAAACGTGGAGCACCAGAATTCCTGCAGTGCTTGTCCATGGACAGCAATATGCTGTGGAAGGTCACTCAGCACACATAGTAGAGCTGGACAGCAGAGATGTCGTTATGATTGTCATTTTTGGATATTCTTCCATATATGGTTACACAAGCATTGTGCAGGAGTACTACATCAGTAAGTCRCTTTCAAATCCTTTTGATCATGTACTGATACAAAAAGTGCTGTTTTTTTTGAAGTGAAAAGAAGGTGATTTTTCTTTTTTTCAGAAAGAAAAATGTGTATTTTCCAAAATAAAGAAAACCTCTCCTTTTTTCCTTCAAGTTATGTACATAAGATTTCTTGTCAAGTAATAGCCTCTCATGTGTGTTTGGAGCACCATGACTTTTTCCATTTTTATGCATGGTTGTGGTACCCTAAAGGGAATAAAAATTAAAACCAGAAATTCCTCACCATGGTAATTGTGATGAAACAGTTTTTTAACAGACTTGATGTTTTTACCTTGCAGTAGAAGAGCAAAACCAAGAATAATTTAGTTATTTTAAAGGYTCTTTAATGTTGAGGTCTTATTTTCATTCTGTTGTATTGTTTTTAAATGTAATAACTTAATACATCTTTATAGGGTTCTCTCTTGAAGATATGCATTTTGCTGTTAGAGGTAATAATTGAAAATAAACTCTTAATTTTCTGTAAATAACCTACCATGTCTGTCTGGGTTTCCCCTTGTGAACTGCAAGCAGTTCCTAGGGGTGATTTTTAAATGCTAAAATTAAATAAACCAAGAGAAGTGTTTTTATCATATACATGGTACAGCTAAGATACTATTTCAGTGGAATAATATTGAAAATCTACACCTGATAAATTCTTAGGAATATTTATATACCTCCTAATTAAATTTATAGTCTTCTACTTTTGTTTAATTCCTTTTTTCTGTTGAGGTTATCTGAGTCTCTGAGTTATTTATGCAATTGCAGAAGGCCTAATACAAAGTTTCAAAGTAATAGCTACATGCTAAAGGGTAATAATTGTTTTTAATTGTTCCATTTAACTTCTTTTTTCCATGGATGCATATTTTTATAAACACTGTGTAAACAGATTTATAGATTGGGGAAATCCCTTCAAATCTCAGATGATTCTTATGCTCTCTGGCATTATCTCTGATGGCAGTGTCAAAATTATGTAACAGTGTTGAAAAAGGATAAAAATGAATGGCAGTAAGAGGAAGAGCACCATAATACCCTTTATTCATGTTGAAAAATTCCAATTTAACTACCTAAAAGCTACTGTAAAACTCTGGTCTTAAAATAATACTTCACAACACTTCTAAGATTTGTTAAGCATTAAGGGCCATTTTTTGGAATACCTTACTTTGAGAAAATTGTTTTTTTTGACCTATCATAGTTGATTTTTTTTTTCTGTGAAGGAAACAATATGTTCTAGCTTTCTGCATGCTTGTTCACTGTAATGTCTGTTGGAAAACTTTAAATTATTTGCTTCTTCTGTTGGAACTTTAAATTATTTGCTTCTTCCATGCTGCTAAATTAACATGGAGTAGAAGTACCAATTTTATTCTCACCTATTTTTGTTGTTATTTTAATTAGGAATAAGGGAACATGATTTGTAGAGTGACATTTTCTGCCTGGCTGATTTTATTGATGGTATGGTTGAAATGGACAGCTTGTTCCTGTTAATTTTTTTTTTTTTATGTTMCAGCTATGTTTGTGGAGAAATAAAACAGTGTAGTTAAGCATGTATAGTACACAGAAACAAAGCAAAAACCCCAAACCTTCCCTGCCATGGTGATAATCTTGGAGGAAGAGAAAGCAGTTCACATTGAACTCACATTGAAATAATGTGTCAATTATTTCAAGTTTTAATTGACTCCAAAATATATTTCTGGGAGTATATTTTTGTCATATTCTAGTGAGAAATTTAGTTTATTGGAGAAAATGTGCTTCACTTGCATCAAATAAAAAAGGACACTTGTAACAGTGCAGGGTATTACTGTGGAAACCCATTGACTGCAGTGAGTCTCCTCATCTTTGGGATTGATTATTGGGGCTTGCAGTGCTTTGCAGAACATGATGTACCTGAACCATTGCTCTCAAAGAGAATTCTTAGGTTTCATTTCTCCTCACTGCATCTCCCTCCTTTCCCTCCCTTCTGAGTTCCCTCCTTTCCCTCCCTTCTGAGTTAAATGAATTTTGTGGTAAATTTTCCTGGATCCTGTGTTGGCTGTGGCATTTATCTACTGTTTTGAAGCTGTAGGAAAACATTTTTAACCAAAATCTTCTAGCTKGTGGTTTGAATTAAGAATGACTGTTTTTTGGGAGGACTTCAGCAGTTCAGGATCCMAACTTAAAAGACATAGGAGGTGAGAACTATGCCTGTGAACTCACCTGAACAAGAAATGAAATTCCATAAAAATAAGGRTTTTTGATGTTCTAGAAAGAAAATAACCCAATTTTTTCTTTCTCTGCTTTCTTTAAAAGCACATTACTTCAACATTTCAAACTGTAGTGTGTTATTGTTTCTACGTGTTATTACTAATGGCTTTTAGTCCTAATGAAGGCTCTTTTTCAAGCATTTACCACATGCCTACTGAAAGAAAGAGACTGAGAGGCAGCTTGTCCTTTGGTTCACAAGAACTGAAACCTCAGGATCCAGTTCTTTGATGAACTTTGATGAACTTGGTACATGGAATTCTGGTGCTAAAGCCTTCTTTAGCTGCTGTGACCATGATTTCCATGGGGTCTGGGTTAAGAAACACCTGAAGAGGTTTTAAATAATTGTGGAAATTGCTAGCTTTTCATGTAGTTATGTAGTTCTTGTTAATAAAACATGCCAATCAAAGGTGTATCCCATCTCAAAATGTCTCTAATGTTCTTGGATTAGGGGAGAAGGTATTTTATTTTGGAGTAAAATAAATTCTGGGATAATTAGACAGGGTTTGCMGGCAGAATTTTGCCATTCTAAGGCATGTGAATTTATTTCCACTCCAAAGGTGGGGTGGGTGCTGAAGGAATGAAAGAGCTTCCTGTTGTCCTTTCTTGCTGCACCCAGCCTTACGAGTTCTGAGGAACCAGTAAATCCTGACATGGGAATTATGTGAATGATTTTACTAACTTGAACCATAAAACTTTTCTGAGTTACTCCCCAGGGAAATTTATTTCCCTTTAGGTTAGCAATACCTCATAAACCTGAGAATCTCAATGTGAGTCTCAAGGTGAATATAATAATTGTGTTTTGTTTTAGCTGAGGTTTATAAAGGCTCCTTATATATTAGGAAACTTCTGAATAAGTCTTCTGTGGTTTTATTTTAGTTCTTTTACACGACAGAGATTTCTTTGGATTAACATAATATCACTTTTAGACTGAATTTTTAATGGATTTAAGAAGCAGGTTATAAATTGCTTTTGATTAAAAGTATTTCTTTGAAATAATGTAAAAAGAAATGGCCCCAGGATGTAAACATGCCTCCTCTTTTTTGTTAAAGTTAGCATAAGCTTCCTGGTTGCCTGTAAAATTTTCAAGTTTGTCACTGTGGTAAAATGAAGGTGGCACACCAAGGTGCTTCTTGGACATTAGTTCTTTTTACCTGATCTRTCTGAAGGTTGTGTTGTGATAAGGACAGATCAGACCAATATATCTTCCTTATTTTTACACTATGTACTAGACTTGAAATTTAAATCTGGGAAAAAAAAAATTAAAAACTCCTATTTCCTTATTTCTGGTTTGTTCATGAAGCTCTTTCTACATGTAACCTTTTAAGCTGTTGAGAATGCAGTTTCTCATGACTAATTTGGTCTGTCAAGTCTTCTTATTCTTATATATTTCTATATTCTTATGATATAGTGATAGAAAGAGGGGCATCTCTGAGTACGAGAAGGGTTATGTAAACACCTTCAATAAAAAGTGAATTTTTGTTAAAAAAAGGTAGGTGAAGATTCATATCAGTAAACTGCTTCAGTCAGATCGTGTGCATGGTAATGTCTTTAAATATAGAGAGGATTGTATTTTTCTCTGAATGATGCAATATTCAAGATGCTGAAGTGTGAATGATATMAAAATTGTATTTACACATTTCAATATTTGAAATTTGGGCAACTCAGCTAAATTTTAGAATGGAAASTAGAAGTACTTTTGACTCTTATTTTAGAAAGATGTTGCTGGACCTCTTTTCTTGACTTTAGGTAGTTATTCACAGCATTTTTTTTTTTATTCAAGGAGGAATAGGTGTTCATATTCCTGCCCAAGTCATGTAAAGTGATGCAATATGCAGTGTTACTGTGACAGTGTTCTAAATTCACAGAATCATMGACCCATTTAGCTTGGAAAAGACCTCAGGATCATCAAATATGACCATTGCTACATAAACCATAATGCTCCATAAATCCTACGTGATCCAATCAGATAGAAAGGCAAAATATTCTGTTATGCATATTATCAACAGCATTGTGCTAATTTATGTGGAGAAATAGTTGTTTTTCTCTGAACAGTGTATGTGCCAATCTATAGGACTGATSATCAAATAAATTAATGAAGATACTGTTGGCAATAGAAAGGTCTATCTGCAGGCTGGCTCCTCACCAACCCTCTTACAGAAATTGTATCAAGTAAATCTATTTGATATCAAAGTAATATGTATGTGATGTACAGTATTATCAGTACAAATTTGATATTTGTGTTCAGAATTTCACCTCTTCATAGCTTGATAATATCCAACAYGGTGATTGAAATAAAATACTGCTTACATTACACTGCACATAAATAGTGTGAATAATCTGTGTCAGCTATAAATAGTGTATTACACAAATACCAGCATTCATACACACGAAAATCATCACAGTTCTTCCTCAGAATCTGTACTTTATAATGTGTCATAAGCACTTGTTACTGGAAAAAAATGTAACCTCTAGAGGCAGTGCCTGGAAACTATTTAAGGAAAGTATGATAGCAGAAGTAATAACTGAAAATCACGAGCCTCTTCATGAGAACCTGGAGGGAAAAGAGTTAATCTAAAATACCTACATAATACCAGATGAAAATTGGAATGGGATTTAACCTGGCTTCCAGAGGAAGCAAAGTGTATGGTGTTGTGTGCTAGCCTTGGATAAGTAACTCTTTAGTGGGAGCCAATAGAGGTTAAGAATTGGGAGAATGCTCCATTTTGAATGTCCTTCTCCAGACTCTTTTCTTCTGGTAATTTCCAAGAGGCTGGAAGTGAATTACTTCTTCTGTTTCACTGACTCCCAATCATCACAGGCTCTTCTGTATAGGCTGCCTTGTGCAGGAAATAACTCCTGGCTTGCTCTTTTTGTGACTTACATCATCATCTGGGAAGATGGAGGGGAAAAAAAAAGACATTTTGGGGCTACAGGTAGCAAGAACTCACTTGGCAGCTGTCTTTTTTTTTTTTTTTTTTTTTTTTTTTTTGCTATGGTAAAATAGTTTCCACTTCTCTTCTTCAGTCATAAAAGCTGTTGTGGTTGATTTTGTTTGGTGTCTCTTTGCAGTTATTAATCATGTGATGTAAAACGTGGATTTAAATGCCAATTTAATGAGCTGCTATCAAATTATTCTTTTGTGATTGTTCTGCAACTGAATGGGCATATTTGCAGTTAAACAGCTTAAGAAACAGTGGTTGGAAATGGATTTTAGCTCAATAATTTTATGGTTGCTCCCAAAGTGTCTGCCTGTATCCATGCACCTTATGCTGTGTGCTTCTCCTGCCTCACTGCAGCTCAGTCTGTGCCAGGCTCCTCAGACTCCCCATGACTGAGCACAGGTGTTCCTAATGAATCTGAAGGAGCTGGAACACTGAATTCTCATCAGCCATCTCTGGCATGAATTAATCATAATTCCTAATTTCATATTTTTAAGAAGATTTGGGCTTTTTTTTTTTTGTTGTTTAGTGCGAGTGCTGAAGTCACGTGTGGGAGAGGATGAGCTACTGCCTGGCAGCTGGAACAATGAAATATTTGTGATTTCATTAGGAATAGCAGATAATAGTTTGACAACATTATCTGATTGCAGACACTTCGATACACTGATGTAAAACTACTTCTTAAGACAGATGCCAGTAATTATTGCTGTATTTAGAATTATATTGGTAATTATTTAATATACTTAAAACTCCTAGTACTGTGATTTATCTGTAGTGAACCTTTAAATTATGGGKTTTTTTTAATGTCTCTTCAAGGGTCCAACTCTTGGCTGGTACCAGAAACAAAAGGAGCAATTGTTCAAGGTGGATATGGCCATACCAGTGTCTATGATGAACTGACAAAATCCATCTATGTCCATGGTGGATACAAAGCATTGCCTGGCAATAAATATGGATTGGTGGATGATCTTTACAGATATGAAGTTAATACTCGGACATGGTAAGTTGGATTTGTAATGTAGGAAACCAAGCTGTAGGTTACTGAAGAAAGCAGGAGTGTTGAGTAAGGTCCTGGCAAAGTCATGCAGGTGCTTCTGTGTCCTTTGCACATTTCAGAGCTTCATGTTCTCTGCAACAAAATGGGACCACTGTGGTGAGGGACTAGACTGGACTCAATGGATTAGTGGAGCTATTTATTGAAAGGAATGGCAGGGAGCAAGCTTTGTCCTAATTGCGACAAATTAGGAAAAGATTCTCCTTTCCAGACACAACCACTGTGCAGAAAGAACACATGTGAGCTGTTTCGTCATGGTGTGAGTGTACTGCTGCTGTATGTTAGTGGCTGTTATTCAAAGAAGTAGAAAACCCTAAGAACTGTGGAAGTTTATTTTTCACAGAACTATCAGAAGTAAGAGAGGAAATCTCTGATATTATGTAGGAATCTTTAGTTATGAATGCTCTTGGTGTTTCCATTTTTATCAGTTCCTTATTCCTCACGTTTATTTTAACTTATGAAGACTACTTGTATGTTATGTACAGAAAGTGACCTTGAATGGTTTTCCTTACTGTAGAGATGATTTGAGATCAAGAACTATTTCTTTGAACATTTTATTCTTGCAATTTAATACTTGTTTAGAGTACTAATGGCTTCACTTTAAGCACCCAAAACTTGCTCTCAGATGTTGGATGCATGGGTTTGATTTCACAGAGGTTCTTAATAGTTCTTAATACCATTAACTCATGGCATTTGGAAACATTAATACAAGAATTTTTTTTTCCTTTTAATGTATTTATAAGTTCCTGGAATTTTAATGTTTTCTTATTCTATTTTTGGAACAAAGTGATATTTTTTCCTTTGATGGYCTGTTCAACAATAAAATAATAATAATTGCTGGAATATTTTTATGCATTATTCATATAAAAACTAGTAAAGAATACTTCGTTCGACTCTATCCTAATGTAGCATTCTCTGCAGCTTGTAGAGAACTCAAGTCTTTGTTTTGAGAGATTTACACTGGGAGTGAATTTTATTATGGGACTGACTTAATACGGGCTCCGAGGATGGAGTAATGACACACAGTAATAAAACCTGAATCTTTGTTACTCTATCTGTGACACCTTAGCATTCAAAGTGCTCAGTGAGGTAAGGGACTGAATGTGGTGCTGGATAGGTGTAGTAGGAGGAAGATTGGAATTTTGATGTCTCTCTCATGCCCCTGTCTATGCCATGTGCTGGACCTCACTGTCTGTGGTGCTCATTCCATTTCTGTGGCTGATCTGGCAGAGGTTCATAGGCCTCAATAATTTCAAGTATACAAATCTGATTATCTGTTCAACTCAGTTGCATGTAAGTTTTCATTTCTTAATATCAATTAAACAAGCTTTATGTTTCTTGGAATGTTGAGGGGGCAGTATTTTAATTCCCAGTGTGAACTGTACTCCTAATACACCATGGGGAATTCCAGTGTTGGTGATACCTGCATGGCTTTGCTTTGCTGCCCTGCTGCTGCAGCTGGGGCACAGTGTGGGGCTGGGCTGGGATAATGGCCTGAAGAAGGGGAAGCACCTGCTGGCTCCTGGGTGTTTCTGTTCCCATTCCATCCCACACTGCTGTGTGCTGCACTTGGCACTGGGGCAGTTAAAACAGGCTGATGTCTGCAGATACACAAATATGAGCATAAATAATGGATTCAGGGGAAAGTGTGCTGAGACTCTCACAGAATGAACATGGGCTTGATATGTGTTGGAGAGTCCTCTAGATTGCCCTCATTAGTGATGCTAATGAGCAGTGAAAATCATGGCCAAATTAACCAACTTCCAGTTCTGCTGAATCTTGAGGAAAAGTTGCTGTTACTCAGAGGGATGAAACACAGCACACAATATGCAAAGATTATAGGAAAAAAAACCCCACAATATGGGAGGGAGCAGGAGTGGGGCAACACAGTCGGGTCACAAGTGCAAAAGTGAGTAGCCCAAAAAAGAAAAGCTGTGGAGATTTTTGATATCTGCTGTGTAGAGGAGAGTCCTTCATTTTCCCCAGAACAGTGTAGGACTCTTCAGGCCTTTAGTGATCAATGCAACTGTTTGTAGACAGCTGCAAGGAAGGATCATCAAGGCAGAGCCCAGTGTATAGCAATTAGTGTAAATTGGGCAATAGGGGCTGYAGAAAACTGCAGAAGCAAAAGCCAGAAAGGTATCTGTAGTCTGAATGAACAAAGATAACATGTTCTTGGGATATTATCATTCTTTCAAGTCATAGGAGCAGAATTCCTCCACTGTCAGTTGAAAATAACTTTAAAATAATGTCTTGTTCTACTCCTACATTTATTTGGGGAAACCTTAAGTGTCCTGTATCAAGGATGGTTAGAAAAACACACTTCTGTGTGGTGCTTTGTTTTCAAAGTATGTTAATCAGAAATACACAAGAGAAAAGCAAGTCCCTTAATAGGAGAGAGAAAAAAAGGGGGTCAAAAGCAGAAGCGTGTGTGTGGATTGAAGGAATTGTTACATTTTTAAGCAATAAAAAGCTCATTTATTTTCATTAAGCCTTTGATATTTCTTTTGATGTTACTTTCCARGGCTAGGGGGGAATTTATTTCAATAATATTATGAGATTTCAGGTTTGATGCCTTCCTTTCAACTTGTTTAAACGTGCAATCTTTTATCACTTAGAATATTTCAAGTTTGTTGATTGATTTATGCYATTATGTAAGGAAAATGAGATGTACTTTAAGCCCTCTCCCTCAAACATGATGATGATGATGTAAAAACACTGAACAAATATTATGGGAGTGATTCAAGAGAGACAGTGTTATTCAATAATAAAGAAAGATTGTTGAGTCAGTTTGTTACAGGAAACGAATGACAAACAGTTTAATTGAAGTTTTGAGCGATGTGTAGCAACATAAATGAAATGAGAGTCTATACTTGTAAATTYAGATTTCCGAGACAATGAAAGGTTATTAGGAGAATGTAAACTGGTGATCTGATCAGCTCTTCACAAACATGTCCACAGCTGGTCTGCTTAACTAATTCATCTGGCAAAACCCACACATGGTTACTCTCTTCCTTGGTAAGATTTATTTGCTGGGATTGAATCAAGTTTGTATTCTGYTCTTTCTGCTGGCCCCACATCTGCCACTTTCAAACTGTGGCATTGATGGCTGTTGTTGGGGCTGTGCCATGGCTCTGGCACAAAGCAGRCCACACACACAGAGGCCAAAGTGAATACACAGAGATATCAAAGCCTCAATGTGCCTGGACAGGTTTTTTGTTTTTTTAGCACTGAAGTTTGCTATGTTTGAGTTTACCAGTGTGAATCAGTTTATGAAGCAGTGCAAATGTTTTTTTTCCTACCTAGAATGCCTTCTGCCATTTCTTTTCCAGGTCTGAGTGTTCAGCTAACTAGGAAAGAAACAGTTTTTCTTTTGGCAATATTTAGGATGGTCTAAAGATTATTTTAGCTTTCTAAAGAATTTATTGCATTTCTTGAGCAGAAAACTAACAAGGCTAAGAATATATAAGAATAGGAATCAATACTATGAATGAGTTTTCATTTAGTTTTGAGTAAAATTTACCATATCAGTAATCATTTCTGAAGAATGTAAACATGTTAAAATTAATCTCTGCTATATTATTTGGCAGACTTTTATTTTACCTAAACGTGTGATACTTTAAATAAATATTTATTTTTTGTACCATGACAAAATGCATAATCCTAGAAACAGTCTAAGTGTAATTGTATTTACTGTGTAATAGCTTTAGTTTTAGTTTGTTGTTTTATGATGCTTTCGTGTACATATTTTCTTGATGCCCCAATACAGTTCTTCATGTGTTAGAATATATTTGTCTTATGTTTTGTAGGACTATTTTGAAAGAGAGTGGCTTTGCAAGATACCTTCATTCAGCTGTCCTAATYAATGGAGCTATGCTCATTTTTGGTGGAAACACTCATAATGACACTTCCCTGAGCAATGGTGCAAAGTGTTTTTCTGCTGACTTTCTTGCATATGACATAGGTATGTATTGTACTGGTTTTTCTCATTTTAGTTTTAAATACCACAATTTTGCTTTCTCAAGTCCAGCTATWGTGATTCTTTAAAGTTTTGATCCCAAGCACCTTGAAGTTATATATAAATTTTACAGATTCTTGTTCCATTTTGTCTGAAGGTTTTGTTTTGTGGGGCAAGGCATWGCAGCATCCATGCCATTCTCAAGGCCCTGGATATTTTTGTGGTATTTTGGCAACACACATTTAAGGAAGACARAAAAGGCTCTACATGGCAAATGGTATTAAGGCTGAGTGAAGCATGAGGAGCCTTTAGGATATGATAAAAGGATGTGGTATATTTAATTTCACAGGAGTGTGGCTGAGAGCAGAAAATGTTATTTGTAAATATATGATAAGAATACAGTTTGGAGGAAAACTGTTTGACAAGACAAGACTAGGTGGGTGTCAGCTTTCATTGTGTGAGTGGTTCCAAACCTTTGAGCTGTACACTTATGGAAAAGCCTCCCTATAGGATTGTGGGGGCTATAAATAGAGGAGAATTTCATGAGTCCATGATCTTTTTCCTATCTTGTGCCACTGCTGTTCTTACCATAAATAGTTTTTCCCTACCCTGATGTTCATGTCCATATTTCATGGATAGACTTTAAATATAAATATATAATTCATACTTGGGCTTTAAATGTAATCATACAGTTGACATTGGGGCCAAAAAGCACAGTCACTTGTCCTGGGAGCCAAGAAATGGGAAATGTGTCAGAGCAGCCTGGGAAATGGACTCATGCATGTTCCTGGTGAGAACAGCCTGTGGATATTGCCTGGATTTACTCTTGGCAAGTGTTTATCAGCTGCCTGCAGTGGCAGAAGAGGCTGTGACATGATCCTTCTTTTAGGACTAGTTAGTGGYTCTTCATGGCATCCACTGTAGATTTCAATGCAATATCTTTGCTTTAATACAAAAATAACAGCTAATTCCAGTGCATGGAACATATGTAGATTATTTCCTGCTAGTTTTAATGGGTGTGCAAATACTACCTTAGCAAAACAGTTCATTTTTTTTACTGTATCCCTGTTTTGCATATTCCATAGTTTCTTATAGGCATCTGATAGTGTGAGCTATTGATTTTGTTCTCACTTCAGTTTACTTGTGGATTTAATTTTTTACGAAACTGAGCTAATTTCTCATTTTGGAGCATAATATTATTTATTGGTCTACATTTATTTGTAGAATGTGCACTTACAGATCAATAGTGGGAGTTCTAAGATCTGAATTAATATAACTTTCTGACTTTCACACACCAGTAGTTTTTTATCATCTTTAATGAAAATGTTTTATACTTTTTGCTTAAGTAGAACAATATTTTGSTTTGTATTAAATAATACTTAATTTTGTATTAGTATTCTCTTTCAAGCCACATTGTCCCTGTGTTATGAGACTGATGAAGTACAAAAGAAGTGGATGTAGTAATTACTCTTTGKATGTAGTAATTAATCTTAAAAAATGGAATATATGAAGATTGATTTGATTCAGACTTATTCTTCTGTTATACTCATTTCACCAACTTAGTAACAAATCTCACAGCACACATTAGGCAGACATATTTTTCAGAAAACTTGAAATATTTTATGAAGAATTAAATAATTACAGAATAGGTRTATTTCAGAGTCTTATTTACTTTGTATCATGAGTTTTTGAACAATGCTTGGAAGAAAAAAAAATATATGGTGTTATCAGCATCACATTTCCTAGATACCTTGCAAGTGATGGAGTGTTATACCTTGTCTTGCAAAAAATGGATGCTGTCTAGAAACCAGCTGAATCCTGGAGATAGAGCCTGTGCTATTTCTGCTCAGGTTGGGCTAGAGAGTAGTTTTGATTATCTCTCTTACTGTATGTGACATGCTCCTTTGGATAGATTGCTTCAGCTTTTTRTTACCCATGAAAACACTGTTTTCATATTAATGTGGAGTAACTGWTGTGTGGCTCCATCTCAGTGAAGCTTGGTCTGAAAGGTTGGTTCCTAGTGCAATTTGGTGACCCACACTCCTCTAGTCCAGGCACACAGATAAGGATCTCCTGGGAGCAATTGATTTGACTGAGCTTGGGACAGAGTTACCTTTTCCCCCCTGCTTTTTTGAAKCAGTCATTGCTCTCCAAATTCTGAGCTTAGTCTAAAACAAGTTTTAGACACTTAAATGTGCCATGAGCCAAGAGCTCAGTTCAGTAATTTGAAATACCTACTGCATATCTGTTAAAGACACAGAGATGGGGAGATGTTATAAAAACTGCTATGGTGCAGTAATTTTCATAATTTAATATTGCTTGATGTAYTTACTTATATAGCAGTAAATATATGGTGAGAAGACTGCTGCATTTAAAAACAGAGCTTCAGGAATCTGGCCTTGGCATGCTTCTGTTCTGCTTTGGTATTTTACCACCAGGTTGCCCCTGGCTTGCTCTGGAAGCCCCTTAGAGATCCACAGAGGGTCATTCTTGTAGAGCTCAGGTATTTTCTAACTGTGCTGTTATTACCTCATTAATCTGAAAGAGGAACCTTGGCAGTGGAGACAGTCTTGAATGCTGTGGTTGACCTGCTGTTTTCTAAATTACGTTGGTTATGGCTTTGCTTTACAAGGGCCCCCATATGCTTAAAACTTAAATTTCTGTTCCAATCAGAAAAGTGATTTAGATTATATTTTCTGAGTATTCACATGCAAAATACGCAGATAAAAACAGATGAATTAACACTCAGAATCAGAGTTTAAAATAGATTCTAAGACCAGTATTAAAAAACAATTAAATAACAGCTTTTTTAAAAGAGTATTTATTTTAGTTTCTGTCCAAATGGTGGAGTTAGTAAATATATCTCTGAATGCCTACATTCCTTAAATTTGAGTTTTTGAGGTGTTCAGTCTCTGTCCTTTTGTTCCACATTTGACAGTTGCTAAGGTGTCTGGATACCCTTGATAAGTACAGAGAGTTATTGAACATGGCAGCTGTTTCTGTGTTTTCTCCTAGTGGTGGTTGGAGTTCTGCATTGTGTGGGTCTGTGGGAGAAGTGCAATAATCCATATGTTTACACTAATAATATACTCCACAATATTTCTGTTGTTACTATCTGGATTTCAGTTTATTAYTATGGATTAAATAGTATGCAAATTTAATTGCTTATGTGAGACAATATTGYATGTGATGTATTAAGTTTCTTCTAGGGTATTCAAAAAAAGCTTAAAAACATTCTCCTTTTTGGAAAAAAAATTCAAGATTATCTAATGGGATTGACTTTAGTTCTACTTGTAATCAAACATATTCATTGCATTTGTAATAAAATGAATTGTTTATTCATAAATTGTTGCTTGTAAAGTAAATTGTTTCACCTCTAGTCTTTGCCATTAACAAAATGAAGTAGTTTAAATATCTGTACGTTTTTTTTTCCCCAATATGAACACATCTRGTTTTGCAGTTCTCCCTCTTTCTGGAGTTACAAATGGATTATCATTGTGCCATCACAAAGAAAATGTAAAGCAGTGCCTGTGAAAGATTAAGTTTTATGTTTTCCTAAGCACTTAAGTTATAAATGCAGTTTTGGTGCAGTCTGCAATAGCAATTACTTCCATATTGCTGTGCTATTAGAAGAGCAAAGCCATAATAATATAATGCACTAATTGCTCTCTTTAATAGCAAAGCTTAAGGTTGTTGATTTCTTTCTATTGCTTGGGGAGTCACTGTTATGGGTATAGKCTCTGTTGTAGATGTTAGTTCTAGAGTTTAAATTCAATTCATGCTGCTTTGAACATACTTGCTGTTGTGTTTTCCTGAGAGTAAGGAGATTTTTATTATCTGATTAAAGGAAAATATTTATGCAGTGTGGAAAGACTCAGAAAATAAGTTTTCTGCTAGTACATAACTCATGATATTTTAGTTGTTCAGTGTTTGTTGYCCAGATTCATAAGTGAGAACCAGACAGAAGTATAATGGTGTCCATGTGTTGTGAACCAGCATTGCTTCTTTTACCAAAGGAAAATGAAATTAGTAGTTATTAGAAATATGTAAAGAGAAAACAGAAGCATCAGCTGGCATTGGATTCTCTGTAGCACATAAGGCTGCACTGCAGTGTTGCAGAGTGTGATTGAGCAGAATAAATACACTGGCATTTCAAACCTGTTTAAATAGTTTGAAATTTAAAAATGGTTTGATAAATGTAAGCATAAAGTAGGTGGTTTCATATACCTTCTCTTAAAACAGAGCTCTGAATGCAGTAAGAGGGTGAAGCTCTGAATGCAGTAAGAGGGTGTCACTAAATCACACTGCCAGTGCCAAATAAAAATGTTATCCTGGAGGTGAACTATGGAATATTGGTTGCCTCTTTTTTAAAGGTTGTCCTAACAACTTTCACTTCCTATTTTTAGCAATACTATTTTTTTCTATTATTTTTTCCTCTGTTCAGTCAGGTTTTGGTAAGCCTAGCCTTAGTTAAATTTTTTAAATCAAATTCTATATTCAAGTATTTTACTGATACAACAGTGTTGATTAGAAGTTATTTGGTTGTTTTCTGTTTGGAGTTTATTTTTTTTTTTCTATAAAATCATACTGGGAAACCTTCCAGTAGTTTATGAATGCTGTTGCAGCACTGAGAACTTTCCAATGAAATGTCCAGGTCACCCTCTCTGATATCACTAATGCAGTGTTGCCAGTGGTTGTAGATGAGATGTGCTGAGGCCTGACCTGTTGGAGTGAGGGCTCTGGAGAGCAACACCCTCTGCAAAGTTCAAGTGGGGATTTTCTCTGCCTGCATCAGCTGGATTGCTTCAAATCCAGTGCATTTCTGTGGTGTTTCATCACAGAAATGTGTGTGACTGGCAATTCACTGTCACTTCTGTATCATCTGGTAACCATTTAATCTCCACCAGGGAGCAGGATGAAACTTTTTGGTTTAATGTTATAATGTGGTACAGCTTGTTCTTAAAGCAGAAGCCTTAGTAATAGAAACTAAAAAAACCCTTTATTTCTCCTTGTACTTTTCAGTGGCTAAAAATTCTGCTCATCAGTTAGGAATGAATAGTATTGTTTCTTCATTTGCTTAGTAACTGTTTCTGTTAAAAGCAGAAAGTGCTTCCATGTGCTGTGTGCTGCACCTGGTTGCAGATAGAACAGATACAACTAATACTGTATCTTCCACTCACTATGGGTGTGATGCCTTGAGGGCATAACATTTCACGGAGGAAAGTGTTTTATTCTTTTACTGCACATTTTTGCCATCATTATTAGATTGAATATTATACACTCAACATAGAGAATGCTGTCATGTTGATAAATCATGTTGTAAATATTACATTTGCCATTTGTCTTTTTTTTTTCTTAGAGTGGTACAGTGCAGTCTGGAAATGTGGGTGCTTAGAGGTGTTCAAAAGRAGTTTGAATATGATGGGCAGGGATGTTTTCTATTTGATTCTTTACTGATAAACACCAGGAATCAGTTGGCTAGCTATCTGTATTTTGTGTTAATCARCTGTACAGAGAAACTCATCAGGAATTGAAACTGAGCAAAAGTATTATTCTTGCACAGTGCTCTGTTCAGTGTTCAGCAGTCATTGAGAAGAGCAGGAGGAGATAAGAGGGGARGCTATTTGTAATAAGCTTTCCTCCCTCTTTTTTCTTGTATTCTATTGAAAAGAACTGCCAGTTTGAAAAATTCCATCAGTAAAAAGGAATTATATCTCCAGCCCTCAGGGGTTCCTCATCTGAAAACCAGCCTTTATTATGGTTTCATGGTCTACCCTTGGTGTTAAATCCCACTTCTACCAAAATAAATTTCTAAGTACAGGAAAGACTATATATTTATGTTCATAATGCATGTGTTTGTAAAAATAATAAAGTTAATGTTAATGCTTCCCAAGATCAGATGAAAATTCAGTGTGAGTTCTRAAATCAGATGGAAATTTAGTGTGGGTTTCCTAAATTGTTTACTTTACCATCAAAGGCACATGAGCTCATGCGTGCTGTGTCTGTTAATGTGCAGTGACTTAACAGCAGCAAGAAGTTGATTTTGAAGCATAACAGTAAGATTTTCCTGGTCAATTGTTAAAATGCTTGCTTTTTATAGCTTTTAAAATGGAATTATTTTCTTGAATTAGAATTTTAATTAATGATTGGATCCCTTCTTTCTAATAAACAATATTGCTCTTGGTCTGAGTTTCTTTCGTAAGTCAAATACCCTGGAGGCATCAAATGCCAGTGTTATGGGTGGATATGGGTAATACACAATTTCTGTATTTAATACTACTYCCAACTTCATTAGAAACTTATAGGTAGTTGGTGTCCTAGTGCTGCAGTCTTCTTGGTTAAAGCTGTTTCAGGAACATCTCTCTGGCATGTTCTTACTTTCACCACTCTATTTAAGTAGAGAAAATRAGAAAAGAACAATTGTGAAAGATGAAGTGTGTTAATAATTCCATAGTGTTATGGTAATATAATCTAACCAATGATAGTGACAGAAGGTAGAAGTTAAGAAAGAAGTAAGAATTTTGGGATACGTTGCTCCCATGAGACAGTGAATTAAACTTGCTGTACTTTCTTCACACTGAGTCCACCACCTGATGTCAAAATTATTGCTGTTTGAGCCATCTGCRTTACTCCAGTAATAATGTGCTTTTAGTTTCTGTTTCCAATTGACAAAGAGGTGTAATTGATGTATTTATCCCAGCCACAGTCTCACACTGGCTCTGSTTATGGGCTCAGGCTGTGGTTTGGTGGAAGCCTGAGCTGGTTTAGCCGTGTTGCTGCCGTGGCTGTGCTGTCCCATCCCCTCCTGTGTGCTGAGTCCCTCCTCCTGTGACCCTGCACCGAGGTGCTTCAGCCTGCTTTGCTAACAGGGTGCTGACTGCACAAGGTGCTGCTGTCAATAATTGTCTGCTGTGARTAATTTTCTGCATTAGAAGTGCCAGAACAGCAGCACTGGCAGAGCTGAACTGTTCTGACAATGGGAATGAGATCAGCCTGGCAGACAGTCTGTTCCTCCTGGATTTTCTAATATCCATTTCTGGTTTTTTTTTAAGCTGAGGAGTGAGATGTTGTGATATGAATATTGAGAGTTGCCTCTACCAAAATTAAGGTGCAAAAAGACTGTATGCCCAACCAATAGCACAGATTTTAGCAGTAAATATGAGGGAGGGAGAGATGGAAAGAAGCAAGGGAGGGACAAGGAGAGTRGCAAGACTGAGAGAGAGAGRCAGAGGCAGATTTGCCACAGTGGGAATTTTTGTCAGGRTGCATTTTCCAGGAYRTGCTACCCWGACTTTGCCAGGCCCAGAGCCAGTCCCATTCTGTGCTTATCTTCAGAGCAAAGTCCTTCTGTGRTCTTAATCTGTGTTTGAGGCAATTGTCCCTGTGTCTCTTATAGGAGGGAAGATGATACTTTTGTTTGTTTAAAAAATATTTTTTATTTTTTAATCTTCTTTTGAAATATGTTATCTGATGGTGATTTTTCTTTATTTTTAACCATATCTGTAACTTGCATAAATTATCCCAAATTTTATTATTAAGTACTTACGCCTTCTTTAGATGTGACTGTCATTGGGATCTTACAGGTAAATGGGCTCAGCACTATTCTGTAAAACCTCTCTTGCATTTAGACTCTAGAAACGCTTACAGATGTGTTCCCAACAGTCTTGCTGACTGCCAGCAACCTTTTCTAATTGTTGRTCTTTTTAGGACACTTCTGCTTCCTTGTGTTATTAACTCTGACTCTGCAGCCAGTTCTCTATCCACTTCTCTGTATTATGGAGAGTGTGCTGAGCAAATAAAAACTTTTTTTTCTTTTCTTAGTGTCCAGATTTATAGCTTTACCTCTGGCTTAAAATGAAGTGTCTATATGTGTAAATAAAGCCATGCTTTTAATTGGAATAAATTGGGGAGGCCTCTTTCCCTTCAACTCCTTTTCAACTTTGGATGTGATCCTTATCTTTGTGTGTCTAGCAGATTTTTTAAATGAGARTATTTTCATATTGGGGTTACAGTTTTCCTGAAAGTTTGCCCTACCTGTCTCCAAAACCTGTAATGATGATAAATYCTAGCAATGTTTTCCTTGCTCTGTAGAAAAGTATTTATTTTCCTTACTCCACTTTATAGGGTTTTCTTTGAAGTTGCAATCTGTAGGTGCTCCCTATTTCTATTACTGTGGGATTTGTACTAGAGGAAAGGAGTAACTGTTCTAAAGAACTARAACCCTAGTCAGGAAAGAAAAATTAAACCACAATGAAACCACATTTGTGTACAGCAGTTCTAAAAGAAATGTGCTTGAGGAATTAATTTGACATRGAGATCCTGATGCAACATTCCTCTCAAGCCTGTGGAAACTGATGAGTAGGATACTTAAATCAAGATGCCAAAAGTAAGCAATGAGATGGGTTGCACAGCTGGAGAAGTGAGAGTTTATCTTGAAACAAGCAAGAAAAGAACAAAGTTCACTGCCATAGATATTCTGTGAAATAAATATAAGTTGAAACCCTTTAGGTAATTTGAGAATGTGTAAATTTGAGGGCAGTATGACCCCCTGATAACAACAATGGCAGGGCTTGTTGCTGTGGGTGTGGAAACTGGCTGAGAAGGCAGACAACTGAACATGCAGTAAAGTGACTCTTCTATGAATGTCCTATGGTCTTGATAAATGTTAGGATGGATCAGTGCTGCTGACAGGTTCTTGGAACATCTACTCAAAAATGCAACTAAAACATGTATTTTGCTGAAAACTTTTCGAATTATTTGATATATGCTTGGTGTTCTGTCTTTCAGCTTGTGATGAATGGAAGATTTTACCAAAACCTAATTTGCATCGAGATGTCAACAGATTTGGTCACACTGCTGTTGTCAGTAATGGGTAAATAAAGTGTCTCTTAAATTTTCCTTGCCATTTTKCTGAAGGAAAGAAACTGTGGCAGAAATCACAGCTAAATGAAGAATGGTTCAATAACAGAACTGATGTAACCTATTAAAAGGGRAAGTAGTGCTCATCAGGTAATCAGTGCAGCTGATCCCCAGTCTGCCAGGCTGTGGGATCTGTTCAGTGACATTTGAGGTGAATACTGAGGTTTTTCTCAGTATTGAGGGCTACACTGAATTTGATACTTGGTACCAACTATAACCCTTACTTAGGTGAAGAGTCTTTTTCTCTTTGCAGTATGCTATAATTCTTCATTCTTCTGCARTTGCAAAATAACCATGTAACTAACACTTGCTGTAAAAAGGGAAGAATTTGATGATACTGATACAGTTATCATCTTTACCACCTGTAGGAGGAAAAGCCTGCCAGCAGCTAGATGATACTAAGTTGGAAAAGTTGTAGAAAACTGTAGTCAGGTTTAAAGAAATGTGTATTATTTACTTGTCTCAGCTTTTGTTTTGCTGGTTGCCAACTGGCCTAGTATCTGAAGCTGCAATGCTATTGATCATTGTACCTCTTCTACATTATTCATCACACTAATAAAGTCTGTACTTAAGTAYTTGTGGACAACTTATAGATCCTCTATATAAGGATCCTGTATATGTCAGAAATGAGGTAATGAGTAATGCTACAAATAATGTTACTTCTTTTAACAAAAATAGCACTAAATTGTAAGTATGTACACAGAGCACTTGACATTAATCAATGAACAGGTTTATTTATTAAGACAAAATTGCTTGGAATTAATGAATTCAGCAACTGATAGTTTTTCATTATGATTTGTGTGTTTTATGCCATCTAAACCATGCCTGATACTTTGAGAACTGTCACTTTCTATAAATTACATTCAAAATGCCTTTTTTTTTTTTTTTTTTTTTTTTTTTTTTTTTTTTTTTTTTTTAAGAACTTAGTGGTGTTTTTGGTACCAAAACAGTGCAATACAAGGCACTCTCCAGATTTCTGCTATTGGTAACTCTGTGGTTAATTCTGTTTTTAGAGGGTATCGCACAACAGATATTGAGGTTTTCTATTTATATCTTTTACCTGAGACTGTTCTTAGTTTTAATGAAAAGGGTGAGGATTCAGGTTTAGCCTTTTGGTTCCTGTGTCAGCAGCTACTGCACAGAAATGTTACCAAAAAGAAATATCCATCTTGCCAATTGCTGCTGCCTGTCTTGAAAAGAATGTTCTTGTTTTCTGCAGACCAGTATTTCATGCTCTGTTCTCAATATCTAACTGCAAAAATGAGTGCATTCTTCCAAAGCTCTTCATTCTTTTCTTTTTTCCAGACATTTGGGATATGCCACTCCATAATACATACAGTCCAGGGAGCTTTTAGCAATTTTTTTGTTAGTCTCAACTTCYATGGAGAAATAAATCAAAAAAGTAATCAATAAAGGAACCACTGAGAGAGTCTCTATTAGAGAAATAATAAGATTTTTTTTTTTTGTAATACTATGTGGGTTTTTAATTATATATCAAGATGGATAAGAAATCAAGAAAATATGTCTACAATAACAGATAAATTTCCTTACTTTTCCCCAATAGGTCCATGTATATATTTGGGGGTTTTTCGAGTGTTCTGCTGAATGACATCCTCGTGTACAAGCCTCCCAACTGTGAAGCATTCAGAGATGAAGAGCTGTGCAAAAGTGCCCGTCCTGGAATCAGGTGTCTGTGGAACAAGAAACAYTGTGAATCTTGGGAATCTGGACATGCTAATAATATCCTTAGAGCAAAATGTCCCAAGAAAACAGGTAAGTGAATTCTAGTTAGGTTTGTAATGCAGTGTAGGAGATGGGGGTGGGCAACCCCCAAAGAAGCAACCATGTGGAASTGGTGACTGGGATGTTAAATATTCCTCTGTGAGAATACCCAGTATAAGATACATATATACTATTTAAAAACAAAAAAATCATTCAGTTGTGGAAYCTTTTGTATTTATATGCAGGGAAGTAGATGCAAAAGAGCACAAGTTTAAGGTGCTAAGGGAGAGCAGAACAGCAGAGAGAGAGCACAAATGGGCACTGCCAATGGTACCTGGTGTTATGGGCATGTGGCACTCCCATACCTGTATGTAGTAGTAAGACAGGAAAGCATCACTGCTTCAAGCAGATTGCCTATGAAACAGGAGCATTTGTACAGAAGAATATAGTACAGGCACAGGTGGAAAAAAACCTGAGGCAAACAAGCCCTTTGCAGTGTGTCAGATGGGTTCAAGTTTGTCACGTGAATTTCTCAGTGGCATTGTGATGGCTGTATTGTATGAAACAGCAATTTACTGTTATGAATAACTGTTCCAACCTATTCCTAAGCATTTTGGCTTGTCACAAGTAAATTGCTTGTGAAAGTGTTGTTCTTATATGTCACATGGACAGAATATTTATCCCTGCTACATGCACCTACTGTTTTTTCTGTGCATCATTCTTTTCAGCACAATGTAAAATTGCTTCCCAAACTTYGGCTGTGTGCTGTGTGTACAAACTGCTGTACAATTAAACTGCCAATCTGTGCTCAATGTTTGTTGAAAAGTTACTAGCACTGCTATTAATCAGCACTTCAAGACATTTTATTTTTGTGATAGCTTTTAAGTGTTTCTAGACTGGCTATAAAGTCACAAACTCAGAAAAAAAAAGGTACATGATATAACAAAACCATCCAGGTATGATTTTCTGGAAAATGGYTTTTGTACCATTTCAGAACTTCTAGAGATCTACAGTCTAGAAAGTTTCATCTGTATAGAAAAAAAAAAATCTTGTGGCATTAAATTCAAAATAATACAGCTAAAAAGTGGATCTTAAAAAAACCTGATTGAAGCAACAGGTGTTTATAAAAAGGCAAACAAAACAAGGCTGAAAGAAAATAAAAAAGTTTGAGCAGTTTTTAAAGTACAGGTGCTGCAGTGGAAATAAAGTACAACTTAACTTGAAAGAGRCAAGGTCTGTATAACTCTAGTTCTGAAGAAATTGTGTGAACAGCACTGTTTCACTGCTGTCAAATTCTTCCAGTTTCAGGTGGCAATTTTTTGCCAAAAGCCACTTTTTCATTTATTCTTTTACGCTCCTTGGCTCAATTGTTACCTGGTTGAGAGTATCGTTTGAGAAACTGCTCATGGTCCATATGAAAGGAGAAGCAGAAATTTTAGGAGCAGAAATTTTAAGCAGAAATTGATTTTCAAAAGACTGATTCTTGGATGATGAGACTTCCCTGGMAAGAAAATCTTTTAAGCTTATATGAACTTGAAATAAAAGGAGTCAAACCAAACAGGAATTAAACATGGTAATCAGTRTAGGAGATGGTACAAGTTTCTGTATTTTGCATCATGGTGATTTTTAAAACCTTTGCTTCTTTTAAACACAAGTAATAATTTGTSTGCTGAATGATTTTAGCTAGCCTAAATTTTAGTCCATGTCTGATTATTWAGAATGTAACACTTACTGTTTTTCAAATACTTTTTGTAGATAAGGGACAGAGCTTTAACTTGCCACTCATTATTAGGTTTATAAATTACTTGACAAAGATTTAAAATGTCCATGTGTTGCKCATATTTGTCTTAGTTTTATTTACTACTTTTGTCTTGTCTTCTTGCATAGGCATCTATTTTTTTTATATAATCCTACATTTGAAGAGAATCTTTCTTCCATGTTAAAAGAGTGAAGGAAAAATAATTGAAAAAAGTTCTTCAAACTCTTAACTTTTGCATTGTGTAAGAGAGCTTGCATACTGTAAATCACTGAATATTCCTTTAGTTGATGTGACACTTAGGAACCTTCAAATACAGTTGTTACTAAAGGAACTTTTAAAGGAGCAAATCCTATTAACCGAATAGAATTAATTTCCTCCAGTAGCTTAAACCCTTATGAATGGCTAGAGTTCAAATGAAGGCTGTGACAGAGAAAGCTCTGAGGGAGTGTATGAAACGTGGGATGTTTGGTTTGTGTGGCAGCTGCTGCGGATGACAGATGTTACCGCTACGCCGATTGCGCCAGCTGCACCGCCAACACCAACGGCTGCCAGTGGTGCGACGACAAGAAGTGCATTTCAGCCAACAGCAACTGCAGCATGGTGAGTCCCTGCAGGTCTGAGTGAGCCATCAGTGCTTTTCTACGTTTATCTTGTTTTCCACACAAACTTGTTTGAAACTCTCGCAGAGTCTGAGCCTGGACTGTCAGACCCTTTGGAGTTTCCTCGGAACTCAGCCCCGAATGGAGACTTGATGAGAGAGAGGCAGCCTTGATCCAATTGTCCAGAAACTGAACTTTAATAATGCAAAAATAACAAACAATATAGCATACACTGTATTTAGAGTGAACTGGAAAAAGGCAGTAACAAGGGGCCAAAAGGCACGAGGCCAAAAAGCACCGGGCCAGAGTCAGACAGGGGTGTTTATACATTTCAGTGTGGGAGGGGAGTTAAGGTAGGGTCTGAAGGAAGGGTCCAATAGGGGAGAAGTTGAGAATATGAAAATCTCTGCACCAAAAATCGACCTATGGTAACACAAAGAACCGAGAACTTTCTAGTAACATCAGCATATTTGAATGTGCCCACAGGTTCATGGCATGGGGTCTCCCAGGGCTTTGGTCCAGGGTTCTCTTCTTCCCTGGGAAAACCACCTCTACACTCATTTGCCAGGCCTTTGAACTAAAAATGCTGCAGAAAGCAGAGTTGCACTGTGGCAAAAAAAAACCTATTTCAGGGTAAAACAAGTATTGTTCAGGATTGTGTTGCCTACTATATATTTCTTCTTCCCTAATAATTGACTTCCGAAATGTCACAGAGTCATCATTAACTTAGATTTTGTGCGTATGTGGTATGCTCAAACTACGACAAGTAGACAGGCAGAAACCATGGAATCCCATCAAGGGTGCTGTTTGGTTTTTTCCCTTTCAAACACGACCAGGCTAGTCTCATTAGTCATGTTGTGATCATTGATCATCATGGAAACAGTTTTCTTTGTCATGGAGCCACTTGTCATCTCATGAAAGGAATATGAGCTTCTGGAACCATGAAGTCCGCTGCCTTGGGATGATTTGGTTCTGATCTTTTGAAGTACAAGCAATCAGRTCACATAGATACATGCAAGTTTATAGTTTGGTTTTTTTTAATATTGCCTAGTGCCATGTTTTACACTTTGTTGTTGTTCACCAGCTGCTGCATCTCTTGCTTTTTCATTTCATTTTTGTCAGGCTTATAATAGAATTTCAGCTTAATAAATTTTGCCGCCTTACTCTTTTCAGCTATGCACAGACACCTGGCTGTACTTGAGTTTAAAATCCTTTCTTTATACACTTTYATTAGTAAAAGTATCTTGCTCTCTTGCTTGAACCTGATGCAGATCAATCTTGTTCTCCAGACAAATTAAGGTGTGAATTGGATTGACTGTGACTCAAATCTTGCCKGTTCAGAGTGAGCACAGCCAGCTCTAATCACTGGCATTTGTAGCTAGTCACTACTAATAAAAGCAATGCAGACACAAATTCATCAGTAGCCATGTTATAGGTCTGTCAGAGGCATTTCACATTCCAGGCACTAATGGTTAGCTTCCTTTGTGATCTTCAAGGGCCCTTCTTTTCCTGACACTTGGTCCTCTATTAGGTGCTAATTTTCTAACCCTGGTTTTCAGCTCTTGARCAAGGAATAGTTGCTAAGGAGCAGACCATCTTCATTCCTAATAAATGATCCCTAATAAATGTGGAGCRCTAGGTATTTTAGCACAAGCTTCTTGGTTCATTGTCCTTCTTTGACAACCTTTCATGACTAAGATTGTCAGCTTAATTAGCAAATGATGCACCAGTCTGCTCTGTATCATTTCCTGACTTTTATTCAGGTTTGAAGTGGATAGCAAAGRCTGTTAGTGTAGTTACTGAAGAATGGGGTAGCAAAAAATTCATCAAAATGATCTCTGGAAAGAGGTGCTGTCATAAATGGAAGGTGGYTGTTGCAAAATTAGTCTGTTGGCTGTGAGATGATGGAGGCAGAATTTTGCAGCTTCAATATAAACCCACCAAAATAGCATCAGCAGAATGGCACCATGTGGAAAAGCAGAATGGAACAGGCTGATTATCCATTTTCATAGACTGCTGCTTCTCAACTAGGCCCACAAATGAAAATGTTGTGACAGCACTGTGATGGTAATGTGGGATAACAAACTGTAGACTTAGGAACATCAGAAGTAGCCTTTGCAGCTGTACAAARGCCTTGATTTATGACTTAGATCATAAAACTCCAGATGAGACAGACAATAATATTTTAGAATCTGCTGCTGTTGCCTCATGGAAATTGGCCAGTTTACTGAAGRTGTGCTGTCAGCCAGTTTGGCTTTGGCCTCATGGCCACAGATACCTGCAAAGCAGTGGCTGCTCTGCTGATTGGAAGGCCTGTAAAATATGAAAATTTCCCTGAAATAACTCTAGTTGGACAGATGGACTTCAGGAGTAGTGCTGATACATTGATGATGCACRTAAACCTGCCTGTGCTCWGCATTAACAGRACACTGTATTCCCCTTCTGTGCAGAATCATGKATCATCAAGGTATAGATCATGTATATCATACTCATGTCATTGCAACCAGGGGCTTGCAATGCCTGCTTGATCAGGATCTGTTTAATATGTTTATGAAACTGTATTCACTCTCTATGTCTTCACATGAAATGCTTTATCTTACATCCTCTGAAAATGATGCTCTCTTGCTGCTGATCACGTTGTGCAGAAAATKGACTGTATTTTGTAATGGAAACAAGCCTTTACCAAAAAAAGGGGAAAAAAAAGAAGGCTTTGTAGGAGGGATTAATTTCAGTTTAGATTTCTGCACCTTTTCAAGATGTCATTTTTCATGAAGTATACCATGGAAGAGTAAGCTCCTCCATGAAAGCAAGATCTTCTTGTGCTTTACCAAATACAATGGTAACTTGCTGCAGAGGGCTGGCTGATTGCAACAAAATGCAGTTCTCTATACTGAGGAAGACCAATGAGAGATTAAATTTCAGAGTAAAAAATTTACTTTGTCAATTCTGTTCAATTTCTGAAGAAGAAAAATAATTGATGAAGTAGTCTTAAAGAGAGCCTTAGTAGGCTGAGGCACACCTGAATTGTTTAATTTCTGTCTCCACCCAGTATTGCATTTTTGAAGATGTTGTTGCCTTCAGAAGCTGCAAAGGGGCCATGTTCCTACAACAGGGATGTGCTTCCTCTCTGACTGAGAGGAACATGCTCTTCCTGCCAGGGGCAGTCTCTGAATTTCTTCTGTGTTGGTCTCCACATGAGCAATACAATAAAGCCCCAGTTGATGAGAGTTAAATACAGCCCAGATTGGTGTGTGATTTAAAGCGTTCTTTATCTGAGTGTAGCAACATAAAACAAACATGGTCCACTCAAATCCATGAAGGGGATGATAAACAGCATTTYGCTGAGGAAATGGGATACTAGAGGAGGCTTCAAAGAGACCTATAGTCCTGCATTATTAAATATTTTTACACAGTGCCTTAAAGACAAGAATCCTTGTTTTTTTTTTGTAGTGTTTGCATCGATTCCAGAAAGCTCCTTCTTTTACAGTGGGAGCCCTTGGATGATGCACTAATACCAGTAATAGTAATAATCATGGCAATCTGCCTACATTTGAGGAATTCAGAGAATAGTCAAGAGGAAATACATAAAGTAGTAGAAGGAAATACAAATAGAACCAAATTTATCTTAGAGGAAATAAAAAAAAAAAAGAAAGAGTAAGAAGTAACCAGTAGCAAGTTTTGGGAGTAGGTTCAGGAAAACAATAGCAAACCTATAAATTACTAAATTGCATTTACACTAGGCAAACTAGACAAGTTTATACTGTTAACCTGAAAAATCCAGGAGGAGGAGAGAGAGGTACATAATTTTATAGCAATTTCTGAAATTCTAAGATAGACTACAGTAGTATTTTCTTTCTCCAGTAAATATTCAGAAATTCACTGCAGTTCATAAGTCTGTCTATATCAGGATCAGTCCTTAAGAAATCTAAGTAAATCAGACATGAGGGAGGCTTTATACATAACATGATTTACTCATGCTTTGGTGTGTAAACATTATAAATATCCTACAGCAATATGGAAGTTCTGTAACAGATGGACTGTCATCTTTCTGAATTTCATTGGGTTTGGTAGTTTAAGTTATAACCTTAATATTGTGTTAATATGAATTACCTATTGGATTCACATCTACATTGAACTAATGAGATTTTCAGGCAAGCAGAGTTTAAATTGGATTTAAGGGAAATAAATGCTGGGAATAAGGGAATACAACAAAGAACATTATTATAGAACAGTCACTAGTACTTTGAATTTTATTTTAAACATTAAATAACCAGCACACAACAAGCTTCATGATTAGAAAGTAATAGAAGGAATATCTCAGCCTAGGTGGAAAATGGTAATCTGTATGTAATACCACTGAAGAGTATGTAATTTAAAAAGAAATCTGAATGCTTAAGGGTATGTCAAAATGAAGTGTTGAAAGWGAGTATCAGTTGAGCTATTGTAAATGAGCAGATGGTGGTTACTTGTGCTCTAAAATTCACTTTAAAGCATCTCTCTGGCAGTTTTGTGAATATGTTTTATGACTGAAACTAAATGTGGGTTTGCACCAAAGATTTTTTTTTTTGTGTGCTTTACTGTTGTATGCATTTTTGGCCTGGATAGACAGTCTGTTACCTGCTGGCATTGCCTTTGGCTCTGTTTCATGTTGTGGTGTAGATGCCTGCACCTAGACTTGCTTCTTTGGTCCTTTTTGCTTCAYAGTAGCCTTTCCTATAGTACAGAAAAAAGTCAGGACCTCCTAAAATAAACTTGCTGGTAGGCATCTGATCCAATAAAGGCAAAAAATAAAATAAAATRCCTCAGCAGCAGTGTTGTTCAAGCAGGAATGAAGCTGGTGTGAGACTGAGAGTTCACTTTCACAAATGCATTATTTCAGGACTTTAAAAAAACARAAATGAGACAACTTTTCTCCCCCCTGCCCTTTCACTGCCATGTTCCAGTACCAACCACTGTGTGACTTATTGTCATGCAGTCCCTTTATAAGTTGTTTMATCATACTCCAGGAGACTATTAGAAAGGAAAGAAACCAACATTGTCAATAAATCATGCATTTGCTATCCTAGTGCAATCCATTTTTGCTGCCATGTATTAAATGAATCTTTTGTTATTTAAGAGAGACCAGACTTGTTAGGGTTTGACAAGAGGGACTCCCAGAGGTCYCTTCCAATCTCAGCTGTTCTGTGAGTATAAAGCTGTCTTGCATTAGGACTTACTTTTAATTATTACCTTGAAATTAAGTTGGTAAGAGAGAGCCTTAGAGGTGAGCTGATGAATTGGCTGAGGATTTAGGGCAGTTCATTAAATAAGGTATCAATACAATGTCTTAATTAAAAGTACAATGCAGAGGGAAGAAAGATTTGTATTCAAAATATCTAAGTTGGAAGATCTCAGTTCTCTGGAAAAAAGCCAAACACGGACCAAACCCAATAAGAGCACCCAGGTAATAATTCCTTCAGTGTTTACTGCTTTTCTTGCATACTGAGGTACCAAAGGAACAAAGTTATCCCTGGTTTTATGCTGTGTGTGGAGCATATTCTTGCACCTTCAGTCAGTTATATGTAATTATTTTGCACCTTGTACCATTTTTTATGTTGTTTGACTACTTTTYTTGCTTTAACCTGCATAGGATGAAATAATTTAGTGGAAGTATAACCCTAAACTATCTAAGAAATAAATATTTAGTTTTTTAAGCTCTTCCTGCTCTCTCTACAGGGAATTTGCCTCTTCAATTTGACACTCATAGCTGTGTAGAACAAGTGGGGTGATTTGTGTTCTGCATTTGGGAAAGGATTCTAGACAAGGACCTAAATGCAGCCTAGCTTTTAGGTGGCCACGACTTTCTGGGAAGCATCCAGCTACTCTGCATTTCAGTTTGGACTTCTGTTTTTTTTAATGGATGCATGCTTGAGATGCTGCTTTGTCTGTTTACTTTTACAGTCAGTTAAAAACTACACCAAGTGTCAYGTGAGGAATGAGCAGATCTGCAACAAACTGACGAGCTGCAAGAGCTGCTCCCTGCACCTGAACTGCCAGTGGGACCAGCGGCAGCAGGAGTGCCAGGCTCTCCCTGGTAAGGGCACTCWGCTGCTCACAGCTGCCTCCAAACCCAGCCCATCCCCTCTGTCCTTGCCAGGGAATGGCTGTTCATGAGCAGACGTGGGTTTGTTCTGTTTGTGCTGCCTCCTCATGCCTGGCTCTGCCTGCCCAGGTGATCCCAGGTGTGATTACACTGGGGTATCAGTGCTGCCTTGAATKGTGTTAGGGCAGATAATGACATCAGTGATGGCACAGTGACCTGTGCCTCTGCACAAGCTGAGCTCTGGCCTGTGGGGGCACTGAGTGCACAGCTGGATGGCCCTACTGGGGGTTGTACTGTTACATGTACACTGGCATTGTTARCTTTTGCTAGCTGGGCTTTTACCTTAAAAGTTAAGGTTATAAATAATAATTCAATTATTCTTCAATTTTCCTGTGCAGATAGGGCCCAAGTTCTAGTTTCTTGATTGTCTAATGTGAAAGCAGTGATTCTTAAAATGCTAATATGAAATAATCTCAGAAGGTGACTGTTAACATTCTGAAATAGTCTTTATTTTGTAATTTATATTGGTAACTACATATATGCGCTTAAAATGTCAGAACCTTTCCCATTTGATCTTTATGTCCAGATGAAGTTAATGAACACCTTTTTTACTCAGATGATTCATTAAATAACTTAATCTCTGCAGTTGAAACTGTATTTGTGTAATCTCTGTAGATTGTCTATAACAGTTGCTCTTACCCATCTTTTAATAGTAATCTGAATTTGAGTAATGCTGTGRAATGTTGAAAAGAAATATTTTCTGAGGTGTTAGTTGGATTTTCTATCATTTAGATTGCTTTAGTATTTAGGCAAATACACACACAAAGATATGATATAACAAGGGTAGTGTAAAGCTGTGATGTCTTAATTCTAGGACAGTTGTTATTAGATTTTGAAATGTATATAAAATATAAGTAAAAGCAATTGTTACAACTATTCTTTATATACATAATCTAATCTTCATATTTAGTTGTGCTCAATTCTGAATACAAGGAAGAAATAGTGGCATAGAAATATTGTGCTGAGACTTAGCAGATATCTTATAATTATTTTTTAAATTCTTAGAAGTTCCTTTCCATAACAATACTATTCTGTATGATGATACTTGGAATTTCAGAATTTATGTGATGTGAAAGGGGAAATTGAGTGTGGGATGCATTTTGATTTATGATCTCAGGAAGATAAAATTCAGACTCCCTTGGGTTTTTTAGAAGCTTTTTTCAATCAGCTTTAATCCTGTGCTTTTTGCACCAGCTCACCTGTGTGGGGAAAGATGGAACCACATAGGRGATGCCTGCCTCCACATCAATTCCAGCAGGGAAAGCTATGACAATGCCAAACTCTACTGCTACAATCTGAGTGGAAATCTTGCCTCACTAACAACCTCCAAAGAAGTGGAATTTGTTCTGGATGAAATACAGAAGTATACACTTCAGGTAAGTAGAACAACTGTAACTGATGCTTATGTGAAACAAGTTTGCTTTGAGAAATCTCTTGTAGTGTTTTGTCTGAAGAGAGGAGAGTTCAGCACATTTTTTAGAAATGTGGTGCTAAAGACTTGTGTAAGTCACGTGTAGGATATTRAGGAAGTCTCATATTTCAAACAAATCACACAGCAGCTCCAAGTTTCCCCTTACCAGATTGAAATGCTGAAAGTTACTATTTACTTGGAAGAGAGCATTTGCTCGGGAGAGTGGCTGGAAAACTGATTTTGTGTCCTGGTTTCAGCTGTGATAGGGTTAATCCTGAAATTCAGCACAGGCAAAGGCAGGGTCCTGCAACAGKGATGCATAACCCCATGCACCAGTGCAGATGTCTTCTCCAGAAAAGCCAGTTTCCTCTGTAACTGGTTTGTGGGATCAAAGGGTCACAGAGAAGCTGCACTAGTATGTAAAACATGTAGCAATTCCTTGCACAGCAGCACTAGAATTAGCTGGAGCTAATTAGCTTTCTCTAATAATGGTGGGGGGAGAGAGAGAGAGAGAGAGAGCTGAACACTCTTCCATGCCTCTGGCAAATGCAGCAAGCTACCTCCAGAATATTCCTTAGAAAAGTGATCCATATTACTTTTGTTAACTGTGGGACCAGAGAAGGGAAGAGAAATTGCCTGTCCCTGGGTGGTCAGGTTCAATTTTTTAGAAGTTAAATATTCAAATACTTACTGCTGTGTTTAAACATCACTGGTAATAGATGAAAGTGTGTCAAAGAAYACTCAGAAATATGGAACCCAGCAGTGTGCACTCAGATGATGGGATGTCTTAGCAGAATATGATTCTGACTTGTAGAAACAAATCAGTTATTCTTAGCAAGGGACATTTTTGGGTGCATGTATTTATTTTTGTAGAACACACAGCACTTTGTCTKTACAAAATCCTCAAATTTTTAAGTAGTTTAGGATTTTACAGTTACAGGAAAATGAAAGATAATTGTGGATGATAATTAAAGCTTATCTCAAACTAGTATGTGATTTAAGAAGTTGTGCTGCAGATGAATTGAGATCATTCAAAGCAAAAAAGCAGTTAAGGATTGCTTTTATGTGATTACTGAATCTGAGAGCAAGAGGTTAGGGACATATATTGCAGACAAAAATATTCTATTATCCTTTTTAGCATTCCACTGCAAAATGCAGATTCAAACTTGAGGATTTTGTGGTTTTTTCCCAAGTAAATATAGGAACTGGACAGAGAAAATATTTTTTACTAGAAAGACAATTTTTTGCTAATGAAGGAGTGAAATAATGCTATGTCAGAAGTTCTGTGATATTGTATTTACTGCAGCCCTGAAACACATTCTGTCTCTCTACTCTTTGATGAGTTAATGTTGAAAATGTAATTGAAACCAAAACAACAACAAAATGATGCTGGCAACATGATTGCTATGGTTATGTATTTTATCACCTTTTTTCCTTTTTGCTTTCCTTTCCCCTGATTTCTATTAAAATACTGCACAGGATGCCTTCAAATCTAATAATGTGTCATAGACTGTTGATATGACTGATTTTGCCTGACTGGCTTGAGGTGTAGATGAGAAATAACTTTTTTTTAGTGTTTGGAAGCAGGATTTTTCTTACATTTCAAAGCTTAGAACTTCTGCAAGGTGACATCCTGCTGAACATATCTTTATTTAAATGAAGTACATCCTGAGCCCATGTGGTGATGTAAATTTGAGATACCTCAAATACAGTTTAAGCAATTGTAGACAAATGTATACACTTAAAAAATAGATCTTGGATTAAACAATCATTTAGCTGTCAGAACCTCTAATGAAATTCTGCCATGAATTATCCTGGTGTTTTCAATGGCACTTTGAAAAGAAAGATTTTTTTCTTTCCTATCTATCTGTCCAGCTACATTTACTCAGTGTGATACATCCTAAATGTGTTGTCAGGTGTGACAGAGGCTCTCTGAAACTTCTTGATCTTCTTTTGCCTGCCTTTCCCTCTCAAACTGCAGTCATAATGATTTAAAGAGTGAGATTTCATTTTAGATGGCTTTCAGTAACAGGTGCTGGTGAGGAGTTCACAAATGGAGTCAGAGCTGCTGTAAGGTGTACCCTGTGGTTCTCATCTCTATTATCTGCACTGGAGTTTGACTGGGGTGGTTAATGTTGAAGGCTTTAAAATCTTTAGCCTGGGAAAGGAAAAAAGATTTCAGTTTCACCTGAAAACAAAAAACTTTTCAGGATTAATGAATTTGTCATATTAGAATTTGAAAATATGTCTCCTTGTTATTTGGTATTTTTATGCTGAGAAAAGAAAAACAACTTAGGTAGCTGTTGTRTATTTTACAAACTATCAGATAGCATCAGTAAATCTACAGCCTGGAAGGACTTTATTGTTAATAGAAACATCATGGGATTTTGTAAATTGTTTCCTAATACACAAAGTCCTTCTTCTGGGACAAATTTAGGACAATTTGTTTATCATGTTTAGAAAAATCCATTGATTTGTGTTARAGATTCAGAGGGAGGGGGCTGCCGCTGTCTCCATACCCTTTCCAGACCTCATTGTGGATAAATGATTTTTCCTAATCCCAATACTAAACTGGAAATAATAGGTTGCCTCCTTTTAAAGGACAAGGAGAAGGTTCATTTGGTACTAAAGAAAGGGACAAAACAAAGTATGAACCCAACACTGTTGAATTTGCAGATGTACTTTAAAATTATCCCCAGTAGTTTAAAGTCTGGTTTGTGTTGTTCATGAAAAAGAAATTAAATTCTGTCAGAGAATGCCAAAGTTAACACAATGGATAGGCTGCAGATCCCACACTAAAGAAAAATGACACTTCATATATTTTTCTTACGTGCTTTTATTGACCTAGTAAGCAAAATATTATGAAAGGGAAGATTTGAATTCCTGAAAAATAGATTAAACAGCAATATGAGGTTAATTTACTGTTCCTGCTAATATTCAAATGTTGTATAYTCATTTAAAAGTGCAATTAGCTCTCCTGGGAGTTTGCTTGCAACKGTGGGATTTAACTAAAAATAATAATTTTCTTGTTAGCATGCAATAAATTYTGAGAAGATTTAGTTTTGGTGTAGTAAGCACAAACAAAGAAGAGAACGGTTTTACACAATGCCTTTCATTATACAAACTGTTTGCAACTTYTCCTTTGACTCACTGCTCACAAGGCTAAGCATCTTTTTATAAATTACTCTTGAGTGTAGGTTGCAGTTAATTAGTGAGCTTTGCATAGCAATGTTCTTCCTTGTTAGCTCCAAGTATTCTCTGAGGGCTCTGTGTTTCTGTGGTTTTATGTGTGTGATTGTGGTGAAGTTGACATCTACTCTTGGTTTCTGAATTACTCCCTATAGAGCAGTTTCTACCAGTCCCACTTTCCTATTGTGGTTTTAGAAGTCTAATAAATAATTTTAGCACTTTGTCTCCATTTTGTTGCATTGACTGTCCATTAGCTCACCTCTGGTTTAACTGTCTCCCTACATTCTGGATTGGGGGAGCTCAACTCACTTTGGATGCCTGATAATGCAAATTTCCCCCTCAWATTGTCCTCTATAAAGAAGAAATTMCAAGAAGAAACCCAAGTCCCAATGGAATACTAGCTATAATCTCWGTAGATGGAAACTGGGGAMGTTCTAGTTTTTTTCAGTTTGCCTGATTGTACATTTTTTTTAACAAACTGAACCACAGAAAAGTTTAGAAAGAGTAGGAGAATTAGGTGTTCTCATGACCCCAATGCATGACTCCTACTATTAATTGCATCCAGATTACATCATATGTGTCTRATAGATCCAGAGACACTTAAAACTCATGAACCTTACTTCCAGTGCTTAAAACGTGTCGGTCACTGGTAAATATTTACCAAATGTGGAATGTGCTGTATCTGGCATAGTCAGGATTGATGCAGTTAAGAAATGGAAAACCCAGCAGTGTGTCTGCATAGAACACATTGTTTCTCTTCACAGAGCTGCTTTTTTTCAGGAAGTAGATTTTAATTTCAGAATGGCGCAGAAAAGAATCAAATTGACTGCAAGCCTTTCTTCAAACTGTGAATGTTGTGAAATATGGGCGCTGAGAGGCCACACTATTTTCAAAGTTTCATTGTATGTTCCATTCTAGAGGAACAAATCAAGGAGTTCAAACAATTCCTGGGAAGTTTGTTGGATTTTGTTTATCGGGGTTGTGATGCACGCAGTAAAAAATGAGACATTAGTGCATTATACACTTTCAGGACAACTTGAGATCCAAAATAAAAGGAATTTAAATAAAGGTGGAGATAAATTTTTGAAAGAGATATATACTTCCTCAGTAATCTGCATAATTAAGAAACAGGGGAGATTTTTGAGCCTCAGTGGTAATTGGCTATTCAGTGAAGGTAGTCTTGTTCACTTCACTCATCTGCAAATTATTCAGCCCTCATTAGTTCAGTGCTGATTCAGCAGTAGCACCTGATGAGTAGAAATGATCTCTTTCACTTCAGATCTCAAAGCAACTTTATCTGGTTTAAATTCTTTGAGTAAACAGTGGATTTAACATTAACTATCAGTTTTCCAGTTAAGATTACACAATTTTCCTTTTATCATAGTTCCATAATTACTATTTAGAAAACAAATTAAAATTTGTTTAATTAAAATTAAAATTCTCTGATTAGAATGAGAGAAGAACATATTTTTCAAGTGACTAGGGATCAGTGTTTTGTAGATTCCTGTTATGGCTAAAAGTTGGCCTTATGTTCAGCTTAATAAGATTACAGAATGCTGTTCTGTTGGTATGCATTGTATGATTGCAGTTTTGTTTCTCTGTCAGACGAAAATAAAACCCTGTCCAGCAATTTTTCTCAGAATTTAATAATTCTGAAATATTTTCTAACTTAAAGGTTTATTTCTCATTTTAAAAGGTTTTTTGTCAAGTTGTTTTCRATGTTATAAAAGATGGTTCTATGAAAACAGGTAAAAAAGGTGACTGCAGTATTTGAAGCACAAATATAAAGTTTCTAAGATGGGCTGTGGATTCTAACAAATAGCCTAGAATTATATGGATGGGAGCACATATTCTGAAGATGATTCCAAGTTTTAAATATTGTAGTGGGATAAAGCTATACAGTATTTCTCAATATGTATTTGATTGTTATCCATTGCATCATTAGTAAGGCTMATTAGAAATTTTCCCTAGATGGATTTCAGCACCTGCTGTGTATTGCTTTGGGGTTTTTTTTTTGTATTTTAAACTGATTTTTAAACTTGCCTAGAATGTGTGAGCTTGTTGAGTTGTTT
This sequence comes from Alauda arvensis, assembly GCA_902810485.1. Taxonomy (NCBI): domain Eukaryota; kingdom Metazoa; phylum Chordata; class Aves; order Passeriformes; family Alaudidae; genus Alauda; species Alauda arvensis. Next base: position 39,289 of record CADDXX010000494.1, read on the forward strand.
TAGAATGAATTGTATATGAAGTATCAAGGGAGTTTTTACAGATAYACATTTATAGAAAGTAAGAACAAGTCTTCAGACCTCTCTGAGTAGTAACACACTTCCCACTTGTATGTTGAGTAAAGATCACATGAACTTCCAATAAATGAGTTGATGGGCACTGCATTTTTCACTCATCTGGTCTGATAAAAAACATTTTTCAAGAGGCCTGGGAGCTCCAATCTTGAATCAGCAAGTTCTGGTTCCAGAGAATTGGCAGTCTCATTTCCTTCCTGTCTGATCCACTTCAGAATCAGGCAAGATATTCAAAGTAAAGGAATCAGTTTTCTGCATTCATTTTGCATTAAATTAAACAACCACAGAGTTCAAGTGAAGGATGTTCAACTCTCACTATTTCTTAAGACTGAAGAAGAAACTGCATTGCCATTTTTAGTCAACACATTTGAAGTCCCTTGGTTTCTTCAAGTACTTTCAGATTCCCAGCTATTCTGACTAAACCTTTCATCAGTTTGAGAGAATTTATCCTCAATTTATGCCTTTCTAAAGGAATTAGTTTGATAGCCACAGAGTCCTGGTGGCTGCAGGTGTCTCCTGTGGAGCTTCCTGAATGTGCTTGTTGTGCTTTGATTTTTCCTGCTGGCTTCTGTGCAGTGCAGCAGCAATCATTGCTGGTGATAAACTTTGATGATACCCACACACACTCTCTGCTATTGCCAGCAGTCTTCACCTGTGGCCCACCACATGATGGAATTGMTGCCACATAATTGAAAATGCATCTTAAGCACATCACTGGAGCATTTGGGAGGCCTTGGATAATCTGTGCTTGGCATCCTAACAGCATGGCCAGAGAKGCCTGAGTGGGCCTGCAAGGTCACAGCTTCCATGGTGTGTATTTGATAATGTGCTCATCAGCATTTGGGTCTGTATTTTGCTGTTTTACCCTAGCAAAGAGCCAGAGGTGGTACATATGGAATTTGAGATGCCTGACATGATGACTGTAAGCTGTCCAGATAGTACAGCTATTAAGAATGATTATGGCTGGGATATGTGTTGGTTTTGTTGGAAGTCTTACATTTTAGGGATGCTGTTTTTATCTCCTATGGCTGCTTTGACTTTCATGATTCTCCCTGGGATTTTGTCATCATTAAAAGGGTTCCAGGAGAGTCTCCTACTCAAATGGAAGAATTTATTTCCAATATCACTGCTGCACTGTCAGTTTTCATTATTGGCTCACRTACTTTTTCACCATAGCTGGAATAGGATCCTTGTTTTATATATACTGATGCTGAGGCCAAATTATTTGGCAGTGCAATTGAAACAGTCAGTAATATGTTAAAGATTTTCTTGGCTGGAATCCCTCAGTCCCAAAGTAGGCATGTAGGGTTGGTTTGGGTGTGTGGTTGTCAGCAATTTATCCTGCCTAAGCCCCTGACATTATTTTATATGTGCTTGCTCTGCACACTCAGCCTCTACAGGGAGCTGTGTAGGTGTCTAAGGTTTTCTGGTCCATGTGGACCACATAAAACAGGAATCCAGGCAACTAAACAACAAATGAGACAACAGATCTATTATCTACCATTTTCCAGATGCCCAAGTTCCACTTCTACTGCTTGTATCRTGTTCTTTCTGGTATCCAGAACATGTGAGTCCTCACAGACACCTGGAAAGATGGTCACCTGGGGTGGCAGTGGAGTTAGGAAATAAATACAGAAGTGAGACACAAAGTGGACAGTGGCAATTTCACTGAATGTTCTTGTTGCTGTCCAAGAGTCTTCCAGAACACATCACTGCTTATGAATGGAACATTTAGTAGTCATCTTCTGATTTGTGTAAGATTTTTGTGTCCTTTAGTGTTGGTAGGTAAAGCAGTTTTGTTTGATCATGATCTTAACTGAGAGTACAGAAGCAGAAGAGAGCATAGGGAATACATTCTAGGGACGTCAGGAATACTGATTATCTACCTACAGATTCTTTTAAAAAGTATTTACCACTGGTAATTTTGAAATAAAATTAACAATCCTTCATATTTCAATTTGCTCTAACAAGGCAGGGGGAAATAGAAGGAATACGCTGACTGTGTGTAGAATTAAGAGTACTGATTTTCTTTTCAGCCTTGGGTTAAACCTCAGTGGCCAGAGAAAATGTGAGATCAAAGGCAAAAGATCAGAGGTAGAGAATGGCAGTAACTCTTGCTTCACTYGTGGAATACATAGAAATTTAACTGTGGCAGGTTAATACACCCTTTAGGTGTATTATGGTGTTTTACTTACCTTGTACATTACCTTCACTTACCTTGCAAATTAAATCAGTTGKGAACCCAATTCACCATCAGATCAATGTCTCTGCTTTGGAGCTGACATGTTTATCCTCTGCCTAGGCAGGGTTTGGTGTTCTGGTACCCACCTGCCATCATGTACYTGTCACAGCCCTGTTGTCTCTCTGTGTCTCTGTTCTGTGTGTTTAAACTGGGCTTAATAAAAACTGCCTGCACAGAGGTTACATGAGGAAATGTGTTTGGTTTGGATGTAATGAGATTTTTACACCAATATTGGCAAGTAATGCATGTAGATTTATCCTGGAACAAGCAAATGCCTTTTTACCTGTAAAAAAAATGCCCTGTTGTCTCTCTGTGTCTCTGTTCTGTGTGTTTAAACTGGGCTTAATAAAAACTGCCTGCACAGAGGTTACATGAGGAGACGTGTTTGGTTTGGGTGTCAGGAGATTTTTACACCAATATTGGCAAGTAATGCATGTAGATTTATCCTGGAACAAGCAAATGCCTTTTTGCCTTAAAATCTGCTTTTTTGCTTCATCAGTGTGTAAGGATTAAATGATAAAAATCAGTAGAATTTGTGGTGTAGTTTTACTGATACATCCTAAATATGTTTTAATGTGCTTTTAGTTTTTTCTAGAGTGTGTTTTATAACTTATAAATCAATAATTAAAGTATATTCAATGTGTATTTAACAGCATTGCAAAATGTAAATTGCCACTTTTATCTGTCTCTGAATTGCCTAAAGTTGATCAGTATCAGCACYATGGACTTTAGAGGATGGAATATTTATCCTACTTTTTCCTGAACTTTGATTTCTCTGAATTGCTGTTAACTTGGGTGTGTTTTGTTATCCACAGTGGCCTAACAAATAGTAATCATACAGTAGCCATAGGGAAAAAACCCAATCAATRTAATTATGACCTGAATCCAATAACAGAAATCAGAATTGTCATTGAACAGAACACAGATATTTTAGTTGGAGAGAAACATAGAGAAAGTGGAGTTTTTGTTGGGGTTTTTCGGGATGTTCAACAAGATAAAACAATTAAGATAAAAACTCTGTGAACAATGATTGATGAGATAATAAAGTGAGGTAAGAACATGGTGAATTCTGAAAATGTGAAGTTGTTGCTGTTGAGCTATTTTTTGAAACGTTTTATCAAGACAAAAAGCATTTTAAATTATTCTCTCCCTTTTTTTTTATTTCCATCCACAGAAAATTTCCCCCTGGGTGGGTTTGCGCAAGATCAACATCTCCTACTGGGGCTGGGATGACATGTCCCCCTTCACAAACACCACCCTGCAGTGGCTGCCTGGAGAGCCCAACGACTCYGGCTTCTGTGCCTACCTGGAGAGGGCAGAGGTGGCAGGGCTGAAGGCAAATCCCTGCACTGCCATGGCAGATGGCCTTGTGTGTGAAAAACCCGTTGGTAAGGAGGAGCCCCTTATCCCAGGGACTGGTGAATGACAAGCTCTTTGGGGTTTCATTCATCTAAGAGGGATTTGGGGGCAATTTGGATTCAGTAATTGCAGAAATATGTTTTTTAGTTTTTTGGAAATAGCTGTAATCTATTAATATTCCTAAAGCAGCAAATATTTACTTGAGCATTAGTTCACGTCGCTTATTTTGCATTACACCAGAAATCTTACAGTTTGCCTCTAAATCAGAATTAGTCAATGKTAACAATAGCTGTAACCACATGTGGATATACTCAGCAATGCTGATGGGTTCTTTCTGAATGTTGCTGGACATTAGTGAATGTCTTGAAGTCGTAACAGACTSACAAATCCAAAATTCTGGTTTCTGTCTTTTAGGTGTGTTTGTGTATAAAGTTTAGTGTGACAAACAGTCACTTCACTGTTCAAGTTAACATACACTAAAATGGACTCTGTGAGCTGTCCTATGAGTCATGCTCAGTTTTGCATATCAAGTTCTGTAAAATATGATTGTATTTATATACAGAAACATAAATTTGGATCAAAATACTTATAGCTAATTAAGGAAGCAACCGCATCAACAGGGATTTTTCTAATGGAAAAAATGGTGAAAGAAAAAGGAGATTGAAGTTGTGCCCAAAATGATAAAATACCTGTGATCCTTTTCCAGTCAGTCCCAACCAGAATGCCAGGCCCTGCAAAAAGCCATGCTCCCTGAGGACAAGCTGTTCCAACTGCACGAGCAATGGCATGGAGTGCATGTGGTGCAGCAGCACCAAACGCTGCGTGGACTCCAATGCCTACATCATCTCCTTCCCATATGGGCAGTGTCTGGAGTGGCAGACTGCCACCTGCTCCCGTGAGTACCTTAGGCAATGTTCATCTCAGTGTATGGTTAGATTTATTTTTCATTCCAAAGAGCTGGAGGGATTCAGCACATTCACTAGAGAGAAAAAGATTTTCAAGTGAATCGCCTTATACAGCTACTGATGTGAGAASTTAGTGCTGAGTATGCATTTCTTGGATACAGATAAAATGCTGGCAGTTCTTTGATGATGAAATGTATTTAGTCTTTTGAAACTGTGAAAAGTATTTATTACTTTCAGATAAAGAAAAATCACCATGATTGTTTGTATGACCAGTGTTAGTGTGACAAGCAATCACCATGAGCTGGAATGAGATACTGTTAAAATTACATCACCAGTATGTAGAACTTAGACTTACACAATATCAAGTTATTAAGAAAAGGTAATGTGCTGAATTTCTAAAGGTTTAAGTGTTGTGATTAATTTTTTTTCTGATTCAGGCTATGCCATTTTCCTGCAAAGACAAAAAACAATGTTTTAAAAATGATAGTAGTAGTCTTGAGAATATTGTAACACAAATGGGAAAAAGGAGATCTTGGTCTTCCTTAGAGTCTTCTCCTTTGCAGATAGGGATTATTAACCCTTGATCCCTAATATTTAATGGTTGCAGATTGTTCATCCTCTCTATGGAAGTAGAAGGAATTCTTTTAGGCCATCAGGCAGGTAGAGGAGGTACAAAAAACTTCTGTCCTGTGTGATCAGACTGAGTCAGGCTGCATTAATGTTCAAGGTTGCCCATTTCATCCTCTGGGGACAAGAGACAAGTGATTTCTTACTTTGTCAAGGAGCAGAGTTACTCCCTGGATGTCCCCTATGGAAGCACATTTCATCAGAGCTTGATGCAGTGTCTCTTTAGGAGACTGAGAATGAGCAATCTCCTCCAAGTACCTTTCAGAGTGTCAGGCACAGCTGCTCCTTCCCAAGCTGGGAGTGACTGGAGCCAGCCCCAGGCAGTTCCAGCASTTCCAGGATGCATTGGGGCCATAATTGATGTAGATGCTAGAGTGAGCTGCATGGTGCCTTAGATTTTTGGCTTAGTTGAGGTTTATTTGGAACAATTGCTCAGTCACCATTGCTCAGAAGAATGGTTCTTAAAATTTTTCACGATTTCTTAAGGGTACTTTTGGACTCTCCTTATTGCTCTACTCTGAGAGAGTTTTTCTGGTTACTTCTGATTTCCTTCTCTCTCCACAAGGGTCTTTTGATATCAAAGCATCTGGAATCTTTTATTTGTGGATACCTTGTGACAGGATTAATGGTCTTGACAACAACAAGCAACTTGCTTTCAGGATCATAATTATATCATGATTCCATTTGATAGGTTATGGATAGAAATGAAAAAAACCCCAAAGAACACAAAAGGCAGTCACTTGCTATCACCTAARCCTYAGGAAAATAYTAAGTAAAACAAGTTCTTGATGTGTCTGTGAAAGGAASMATTGGTATATTCTAATCTTAGTAGAGAAAAAGAGCTGTATGTACCAGGCCATTACATACCTGGATTAAAGGGAAATAAGGCACAGGAAAGCTTTTCCTTCAGGCTGAACTGGCCAAGAGCCCATAGTCCTCTAATTAAGGTTCCTTCTTCATCCTTAATAATCATMGAATGTAATGAACCAGGACCATGTTGAGCTGTTCTGGTAAACATTTTGGCTAACTAATAAATTTCAGGTATTAATCCAGGTTCTAGTGCCCAGGTTCAGTGGAATAGGTAATAGGAACATTTAACCTCTTGTCAGTGTTTTCAATAATAATTCTGTAGTTATAYAAAGTTTTTTCTCTTGTAACCATTCACAGAACCTTTTTTTCCTTTCCTGTACAGGAATCAATTTTGTAACTCATAAAATATTGATAGAGAGTTGTGGCAGAACGTAAATAGATTGAAAATCTGGAGATAAAATTGACAGAATACCACATAAATGATGCTCATGTTTCTGAACTAGCAGATATTATGTCAGCYTGAACTTTCAGTTCAGTTTTTCTCTTCGTGTAGTGTTTGCACATCACACTAATTCAATTTGTTTGGGGRACATAAGAAATTGTTTTTAATTTGATTGTCGTTTTTGTCAGGTCTGTAAAAGTTTATATTAAATAAGGCAAAAGGGATTTGCTGTATACCAGTTCAACAGTATGTAAAGGCAATTTTGTATGAAAATGTACTTTCTATTCAACAAATTAGAAAAAAACCAAGATTCTGTGGCTGTAAGCAGTTTTCCTAGAATTTTATAGCATTGGATATTTTGCATTTAAACAAGAAAATGCATGTCCAAATGAAGCATGGTTCAGATATTTTAGTCTAAATGACTTGAAAATTTTATTAGGTRAATATATCATTATTGCTGCTGAAGTAATGAATTATTAAGTAAATTCCCTTATCAAAGAATAGTGTTTCTACTTGAAGAACAGACTAGAACCATACATTTAAAAAATCCTTCTTGTTTTTAAAATTTTATTTTTTATATTGGATGACTAATTTCTGAGCTTTTGGATGTTTTGCTCTAAATGAAAAAAAAATCCACATTTCACAGCTTGGAATTAAAAATGAGGAATGCTGTTTTATTGGTGACATATTGTCATTTTAATAGCTGCTTGCCAAAAACTTGCATTTCCACTCTTCCCTACATCTTCCATCCGTTATGACTTTTGATTGAACAGCTGACAGTTGAACAATCTTGGACCACCTCTAGAATTTCAAAGAAAACAAAATTGCTGCTTGAATATCCCCTTCTTCCATCAACAATTGCTTCTCAGCTCTCTTCAGTTTTCCAGCTGAATGCCACTACAGATAATAGCTGAGGATTTTCACTTTTGGTTCTGTTTTAGCCTCTGTAAAGATAGTGCAGCTGATACTTCAGGGCTTTATAAATAGCAGCATGAGTATAAATAGCAGCATGAGATTTGTTTGGATTGTTTGGAGTGCATCTCTGAAAGGCCAAGCCAGCCAGTGCAGAATGATGGGCTTTATTTTTCTGCTGATCTTCTCACATATTCAAAAGCCCGAATTTGTATCATTCAGCTCCGATGGTTTAAAACTGACTTTTCACATTTGACAATTTGCAACAGCAGTTGGCCTTTTCCTGTCCCTGCTATTTTCCACATTTGGGAAACATTTTCTCCTGTTTGGATTCTTCCAARTCTATTGAAGAGCTYTYGCTTCAGCTTTCTGTGCTGTTAAAATCCTTTTGAGATTCACTCAGACTCTTCACTGCCTGGTTCCCTGATATCTGCAGGTGTCTTTAGACTGTGCAGTAGTTTTTCCTTTTACAGCTTTCATTACTTTTAAACAGTTTGAATAGTTGCTGAAGTCAGAGGAGCTAGCTTTATTCTGCTCTCAGTTAATTTAGTTAGCAATGAAATAATTCTGCTRTGTATTCCTTTAGTGGAGCAGAGGAGCCCAGGTAACTGTGAGCATTGTTTGGATGCAGCTGAGCCAAATTGAGGGGTTACCCTCACGTAGAAAACATTTGAGTGTCCTTCAGAGTAACTCTGGGAACCTTTAAATTACTTTCTTCTTTTTAAAAATAAACTTAAATAATTCTGGCTTCACAGTAGGAGCTTAACTTCATGTGTGCTTTTAAAATTTAATTCTGGAAGCCTATAAAGTTAATGTGAGGAGAGACAGGGGCCCATAGTGATCAATGATGGAATGAGTCTGATGCTAATTTGATCCAGTTTTACMGCAGTAATTAAAAAAACTAAGATGTATCAGAAAAAGCTTAAAGAAGCCTGGGAACTTTAATGGTTTAACTTTAACTTTAATACTAAAATGTTAATTTCTTATTAATAAATAATGTCAGTACCTTCAGAATAGGAATTTTATTTGGTTCTAAACAGATTTGAAATATGAASAAAGCARTTTAATTACTTTAAAGAATAGCATATAAAAGATCTAAAGGGAGATTTGGATTTTAAAATGCAATTTAAAAAAGGAAACCTGATTAACTGATGAGAACTTTAAAATACAGTTCAATTAAATGGGTCTGAATTACAACCTGTGGCTTGAGGTGTGTGGTTTGCCAGCTTGTTTGAAAAGCTGTGTGTAAGAATACTAAGTCATATTTGTAGGCAGATACTCAGGTGACATCCAGGGGTATTTTGTGCCCAAAATCATTTTAGGTTTGAATTTGAATGATCTTGTGGCTTTTTATATTTATAAATATTATCACTCTTACTTGGTTTATTGACCTTGCATTGAACTCTATAGCTTTCCTGTTAGAAGGGCTGTTTGTCTCAGTAAAATTAGTAAAAAATGCATTATATACTACTAATAAGTAAAGAATATATATTTTCTTGTGTGTCTAATTAAGATGTGCAATATTCTTGTTCTGCTTCATTATCTTTGTTGTTTTGAAGTTTTTATTGTTGCACTGTGGTGTRACAAACACCTGCTGCATGTTTTTTGTGTTATTTAAGGAAGCACAACTTTTAATCAAAACTGGGATGTTCTTACTAGTATTACTGATTTTTTTTTAATTGGTACAAGGAAAAAGAAATGCTCCATCTCCTGTTGTAAAATCCAAGCATCTTATTTAAAAAACAATGCATTAATATTGTGTTCCATGTGCTACAGCTCAAAACTGCTCTGGGCTGAGGACCTGTGGCCAGTGCYTGGAGCAGCCAGGGTGTGGGTGGTGCAATGATCCCAGTAACACTGGCAAGGGACAGTGCTTGGAAGGCTCCTCAAGAGGCCCAATGAAGCCTGTCAGTGCCCACTCCAATGAAATGGTGCTTGATACTTCTCTTTGCCCAAAAGAAAAAAATTATGAGTGGTCTTTTATCCAGTGTCCAGGTAAGGTTTGCTTCTCTTTTTTCTTACGTATGAAATTAGCGTTTAAGTACACTAAAATAACACAAATTGCTGTAAGTAATGCAAATAGCATTTTCATGAAAGACTTGTTTTTTATAAAATATTTCCTCAATATGGAGTTWGTTTGTCTACTGAACACAAATGTAGGTTGACATGTGGAATGCAGTGCCAGTAGTTTATAAATCAATGGCCCGCTAGTTTGAGGATATGAAGCATTTTTCCTGCACTATGATTTAGTTTTAATTAGGCAATCTTACATTAACAGAACCCCTCTTTAATGCACTCTGCTTTTACTTTTGGGCTGTATTTTTTTAATATTTGCTTTAAGTAATTTAATGTGTAAAACATGTACACAAAAATGGAGCTGGAACTCATGGTACTTTTGTGTAGTTTTTCCTGAGAATGACAACAAACTGCAGAAGAGAGAGACTCCACAAAAGTGACTAAAAATCAAGTATGCTTGGGAAGAATAATAAGGTTTATGATTTCTRGAGATTTAATCAAGGTAGTGAGAAAACCTAATGGTACAGAAATGTTTAATACTTGTTTGGAAGATTATCTAGGCATAGTTACAGAAGAAAGAAGGGATTGTCAMCTTGGGAGGTTTTAATGGTTTATGACCCAAGTCTGGCAATGGTTATAAATAYACTAAGTTGCTAAATGATAAAACAGCTCCAAAAACTTTTAAATCATGCAGTGAGAATCCCTTTCTTCCCCTAGCCAAGACACCAATCACTGTGACATTTAAATTAAGAATCCAAATTTTTAAAAAATAGAATCTTACTGTGATAGCTGTCCTCTTCCAAGTCTTCCACCCACTTTGGCACTGAGGAATCGACATGGCTGACATGGTTTGACATTTGAGAAAATGCTATAATTGACAGATTACTAATCTGCTGGGCACCATGAGCCCTGAAGCTCCACTCTATAGAGAGGTCATCCTTCAAAASCTGGCAGCAGGATCAATGATTCTGGCAGGGTTCACATTGTGATTTTGCTGCAGGAGTGATCAGTGCTTTTTGAGTTTCCCCAAAATGTGAAGCTCTGGAGTGGAGCTCTKCTAGTTTATAGTGATGTTATTTGACAAAAACCAATTTTTATGCTTTCAAGGTCRGGTGTGAAAAAATTATGTCAATAGGAATCCAGTTTTTTTTACCTTCACCAAAATCAGCTGTAGTGGGGAGGGGCTGGAGCTGTTTCATGTGGTCCTGATGGCCTTAAAATGGCTTTGTATGCCAATTGTCAGGACAAATAAAAATAATATAATATGTAGTTAATTTACTTTAGAGGTTATCTCTCCCCACAAGATATGTTTAACTGTGAGTTCATGTCCTCCATCACAGCAGGCTTTCAAATGCTTCACATTTGCATGTAGGTATTGGGGTTTTCATGGAGTCTCAGTACCTCTTCAAAGATTTCTGAAATGCCTGGAAAGGCATTTAAACCTGTAAGGACTATTTAATCACTCCAATGGCAAAAAATCACCATTTCTCATAAAATCCTCCTTCACACAACACTTGTGTGAATTTGTGTTGTATTGCAATGCTGCTTTGAAGAGGTTCTGTGTCAAAGTTCAAACATATTAATGCTGGTTGTTACTCAGGACTAAACTCTTCAGAATCACATTTCACTAAATTTTGTTATCACATACAGATGATTTTATTCCAAAGAGCAATTTGGTAATGGAGCTTTTTAACTGTTGTATTCCAGCTTGCCAGTGTAATGGCCACAGCACCTGCATCAACAGCAATGTCTGTGATCAGTGTAAAAACCTGACAACAGGGAAGCAGTGTGAGACCTGCATGCCAGGCTACTATGGGGATCCCACAAATGGAGGACAGTGTACAGGTGAGTTCTTCTACTGGGAGGAAAAAGAAAAATATCAAAATGACATTTKATGCAATGTGAGTTTAATGTTTTTAATGTAACGTGAAATTAACTTTTCTTAAAAGGTTAAAAGTTTATTTTATAGTACTGATGAGCTGATCAGCTAAACTAATGATTCAAAATCAGATTAATATATTTAAAGAGAAACTCATTCAGGGTCATCATTTTGCAATTGTTGCTCTCTCAGGTAGAGGAAAGAACTYCCTTGTTGGAGCAACCTCAAATTATTTCAGAGAGATGTCATTAAATTCCATGTCAACAATCTTGTTAGAGCAGTGAGAAGGTACTTCTAAACAAAGCTCAGCATCTGCCATAATGTCTGGTAACACTGATTTGTGCAAGTAGGTGATGCTAGTGGAGAAATGACACGTTTAACAGACCAAAAGGTCTTTCTCATGTACACTGAAACAGAAAGGCTGCTGTGCTGASGGTGGCAAGGCACCCACACCTATTCAAAGTTTAGTTTTCAAATTGCAGCACTGGAGGATTCTCCTTGAAGTGAGGGAGAGAAYGAAGTCCAGTACTCCAGATGGTTTTTGTGTGTTGCTGTAGGGCTGCTTTTTTCACTGGTGTGGGTGGTTTCAAAGTAAACAAAAACTCCTTCCCTTAAAACCAAATGCTGGAAGGAGAAACATATTCAATATGAAAGCTCATTTAGCTCATTTAGAGTCAAAGCTCAATAAGGTTGGCTTTGACTCTAAAAGGGTGCTGGAAAGTTTTGTCCCATGACTTTCTCTTCTCCATTACTGATGTTTCTTTAACCAGACCTTTGCTCAAGGAATATTTCTTCATTTAAAGGGTTTGTTGGTTCCTCAGCATTCTGATGTGCAGTAGGCAATGCATAAAGATTCACATCTGGTAAACTCAAGCACGATATGTAAAAATGTGTTCAAGGGGATAGAAAGATTAATGTCTACTCTTATTGACAATTGAACATTTTGCTGAGGCTTTATGATGCTTTAAATAATTCTTAATAGTTCAGTTTTTCTCCTGAAGTTGACAAAATGTTCTTTTGCTGTCTGTATCACCTCTATGGCAAAGTGATGGATTCATACAGCTTTTATTCTTCAGGGATACATTAGCTATCAACCAAATAAGCATTCCATCACCTTCAGTGAAATATGTGTGGTGCAATAATGGCTGGAATCAATTTATAAGACCAGTAAAATTATGAATTTTACAACTTGTTTTTTCAAACCTAGTCTGTAAAAATGCAAATTTTTATTGGTAGACATGATTTTAACAGGAGCTATTTTGACTAGAGAATGCTTTAAAAAATAAAAAGGGTAATGATTTCAATGCTTTATCTGCTGTAGTATGTTRTATTTTTAGTATAGAGCCCATTATAAATATGTTTACATCCTTAAGATGTTTTGAAGRATGTAGTCATTGTGAACTGTTAGATTTTGTAAAGTATCATGAGTACTGTGATAGTGGTGCCCAAATTGTGGGCCAGGGATTTCTGCAGGAAAAAATAGCAGTGATCCATAGATGAGTCAAATCAATGTTACTGGGATTTTAGAGGATTTTGGAACTGTAGTTGGGATCAGGCACAAGGCAAAGAACGAAAGTAATGGTTCTGTTTCTTTTCTCTTTCATTCTGCTAATGCTGTTGGTAATGCAGAAAAAAATTAAAGGTGGCTGGTAATTAAAACAGAAACATACAGAGGAAAATATAAGTTGAAGAAAGGGTGACCCAGTTAGAAGCTGAGCTTTAGTGTGACTGAAATAGAGGAAATTGTATGAAAAAGCCAATCAACAGACAAAAGAATCACAAGGAACTAAAAAAATACCCAAACCAGTCATCTTTATAGTTGCATCTTGTGTCACTTKGCTGCTGCCAGCTGAGTTTCTGGCTGGGCCCTACCAATTCTCCTTTTCCACCAAGCCTCAGCCCTTGGTCCCATGGCTGCCTGAGCACTTGGTGCATTTTCCCCTTGCAGCTCCTGAGTAATTTGAGGATGCAGGTTGAAGACTTTTTAAAGACTTTTTAAATGACAAGATGATGACTCTGACTCTGAAAGCACATCTGTAATGCTGTAATATTCTTCATGGATCAAGTTGCTATAGTTACAAGGGCAGAGCTTGGCTCTGAATTGGAGAGCAGTCAGAGCTGGGGACAGGGGTTTCACTTGATCTCACAGTGGAGAGGTGACATTGTGTGCTCTGGCACARGATCTGCAGGTCATTTCCCTGGGACACTCATGGCATAAAATGACTTCCCAATGCCCTGATGAAAGTACCTATGTATTCAGTGCACATATTATGTTTTCTGCTGTGATAKGTGTTCTTACAGGTAAAATCTGAGCTCTTGGTTTGACTGTTGGTGATRGAGACTAAAATGATTTGCAAAAAAACCTTCCTTTTTATATAGATTGCATTAGCCTTGTTGTTCTTTAGATGCCTGATCTTGAAAGGAAGGAGGAGGACATGCATAGCAAGCCTTGTAGTCCTTGGAAAACTTTTATCTTTTTTCCTTAACTATGCCAATAGTTTCCTAAATCCTTTCTGTTTGTACTCCAAGGACAATTCAGAAAGCTCTAAAAGAAATGACTGTCCACCTCTGAGTGATCAGTTCTGTTCTGACCTTTGCCCAGGGATGGCAAATCCTGCTAAAATACAATTATTTTTTTTCACTCTGGTACTAATGGTGGCTTTACAACTGTCATCAGATAACAGATACATTTATAGTGGCATTGCATAGTGTTATGCTATCAAATTACTATGGAATGAGTAACAGTTCTTATAGCAAAAAGATATAATTCAGATTTCAAAAGGTTTTGAATAGTTGTGATTAAAGAATGGGTAAAAAAAAAGACTTTTCTGGATTTTGACTCACTATAATTGCTGACATTTCAATAGCTTTAAAACAGATCTAAGGACTTGCTTTGCATCCTGATATGATGCAGGCTTAGTAAATGTGACAAACCTTGCAGAAGGACAAAGAAAAGATGGAAGCATAATAACAGGCTTCAAATGCTTGAAGGGAAGCTGAAAAGAGAGGGAGATGATAAAGTGCCTTCCCCCACGCCCTCATTTTGGTTGAGGAGGAAGTAATGGGATTAGGTTGCAACAGGAAAGATTAAGGTGGAATACAAGGAAAAATTTCTACTGGTTAAACTGTGAAAGATTACCTAAATATGCTATGAAATTGGCGTTATCACTTACACTATCCTTTTTAAATTTTCAAACATCTCAGGCTTTGGAAATGGGGATGGAGCTGGCTGATTCCACACATTTTTCTCCAGTCCTAATTGTTTGTGGTGTCTTGGAGTCTGAGATCTCGAAAGCAGGGGGGTATTGAGTACAGATAAAGTATTCTGGTTATGTAGGAAAATGAGCAGTGTAGAGCCATATGGCTAGGGATATTTGCCATATTTTGGGTCCTTAGTGTTACTAAGATGTATTCTACTTATTTTTGAATCTGTAGCATTTGGTTACTGTGGAGTTAAAAAGCTTTCCATCCTACTCAGGTTTCTCCCAGCTGAGACTCTGGTTTATTTGTGTCAGAAGTGTGGAATTTTGCTTGCTGATGAGCAGGAGTTTGGCAATGGTCATATTTTTAAGAAATAATTACTGTTCTTTTTCYTGAAATATTCATACCTAATACCATATACTCATTTAAATTCTGTCACTTGAAGTCTCTTTTCAGTAAAGAGAATGAGAGCTAAGAGTTTGCATTCTTGGTGTAAAAATGAGCTTTATATTCAGTTGTCCTAAGATGTGGCTTGCATTAAAGATATGTGTGCTCCTTCAGTTCTTTCTGACATTTCATTGTAAAAATATATAGTTTGAATTATTTCATATTTGATTCATTGCTGTATTTCTGTACAAAAATCAGTAATAAATTGCAGGGGTCTTTTATGATAAGGGAAGTTCTGTGACTGTAATCTATTAGTTATCTGTTCTTACACTAATTAAAATGTTTTCAGGTAGTCTGTGGTGTCAAATAAGCAGCCATGATAGGAAGTGAAATTAATTTCTTRCCTTAAATTATGAAATATTTTAAGTTGTGCAAGAAGATTTGCATTCCCTTTTGGAAATAAATGGTAATGCACAAATTGGTAAGTCCAGACCCTGTGCATGTGGTTAAGATTTGTCATCCAAACCCCCTGTCTAGCAAAGAAAGCATGAGCAGAGAGTGCCACCCGAGTTACCAGGTCAGGTTACAGCATCCTTGTTGAGCATTATCTCATGTGCAAGAAAATGAGAGGGAAGGCAGAGGTGAGTTCTGARCATGGGGGAATTGGCTGCTCTGGGAGGAGACAGGTTTGGGTTTCCAGGCCAGGAAAATCATTGGGCAGTTGCTGGAGTGCTAATTCAGTGCTGTCAGCCTGTGCCAGAAATATTTAAATAATCAGACCCTGTCTTGAACAGAATAAGGCCCATTCTGTGTTGTGGTAAAAATTARATGAGAGAATCACAGCTCAGCCCTGTCTGTTCCTGGGACAYYTGGGAARCCTTTCARTCTGWGRTGYTGAAGACCTTGAAAGCAGATWYTCCAAATCACTTTGATTGGAATTTTGCTCAAGTCCCATTAGAGGGATGATTTTGAAGGTGTGAATATTGAAGTTCATAACTAGAAAATTCATCATTGAATATGATTGGATTTTGGAAATAAACCAGCTTTGACTGTAGGTGTGAACAGGTCTTGGCTTGCTGTTGTGGTGGTTTCTCTTGCTGTGTTGCTTTCTTCAGGGTCTTGCTCTGTTATGTGCTGCATGTCTGGGAAATGTGCAATTTTAAAATAGAAATTCTAGAGAAAAATAGAGTTGTATGTGTACTACAGACTGCACATAAAGTACCAAAAGAAAACACTGTAGGAGATGGCTTGGAACAATTTTGTTTCATCTTGGTGGTGTTTTTTAGTATTATTTTCAAACTTATTAATCATCTTCTTAGTTGTCAATGTTAAAAAATTGCTCTAGCTGCTTATCATCTTGTCATTTTTTTTATGCATGGTATTTTCAAAAAATTATCCTTACAATTTATGAGATGCCAGGAAAAAATTCTTTACAGTAACTAATGACACACGCAGTGAATGTATAATACATTTAATAATAATAAGATAATGTAAGCATTTTGCTGTATTGYCTTTTTCTTTAATAATGGGATAACACTCCAAGCAGCATTCAGTTTTCCCAGAATTGTGCTGCCATTGTGGCTTTGGCAGTAGGAGCCTGAGTCCCAGCACAGCAGGAACATTGTGTCTTAACCTGCACTGAGTGTTCTCTAAGCAGCCCTAAAATGCACCTGGGATCTGATGACCATCCTGTAAAAGCTTCCAACCACACAGGCTGTTGGGCTTATGTTTTTAAGCAAGTCTGCAGCATTTTTGTTGCCTTTATAGATACTTTCCTTTCCTTATTATCACACATTGGACATTTGCAGTACCAAAGGCAGCAGCTTCCCCCCACGTTTGGTTTGTAATCATTCTCTTTGGAAATGTGTAGTTTATCTTTTACTGCAAACTGACTTTTTTAACAGGTCTTCAAACCATTATCAAAACTCAGTATGTTATTAGCAAATGTACACATGTGCATCACCTGTATTTGGACACGTATGTACACACATCTACACRTGCTGCTGCTTGAATGCATTCCACATGAACTTTGACATCCAGACATGAGGCACCCAACTGGCATGTAACTACAGGAAATGTCTCAAGATATCAAAAAAAGTAAATCTGACAGGTATCAATAAAAGAGTAAATTGTCAGAGTTATTTTAAAGTACATTAGGTGAAGGACTTTGGTGAAATTTTCAGCAGTAGATTAGTTGTATAGATAAATATTTGTGATTATTTGTGTTGGTTAGAAGAATAAAAAACTGAAACTTATTAATGCCGTGTTGACACCAAAGTTTTGTCTGAAGGGTGATCTTCCATGGTGTTCAAATCTTGCTGTTCAGGAAATGTGATTATTCTGCTGAGTTACTGACAGCTGAGATGTGGGGTTTGGAGAGAAGAGGCCAAGGGTGCCACCAGCCATTACTTCAAGTGTCTGTGAAAGAGAGACATGAGAAAGATGTTAAACTCTTCCTGGCAGCAGACTGACAGTAGTCTCCTTGGATTCTAGGCTCTATCTGACTTTTAAAGGTGTCTGATGGGTGACTTTACAAATTGTTTTCTCTGGAACTACTTCTGTCATTTCTACCTATTCAGCAGTGGCAAGCTTCATAATGTGTTTTCATCATGACCCTCTGTGGAGGAACTGATTCTGATTTCCTTCCTTTCTTCTCCAAAAGAAATACTGTTAAGAGCTGCCATAGACCCCCTCAGGAGCTCTGTTCCTGTGGAGCACAAAGGGCAATCAGTTGCTGGATGCTTAAAAAAAGATGCTGGTTTGATTACCTAAAAGTAATTGTGGGGTTCCTTAGGTGGGCTGCCTACACCAAAACCCACTCTAATGCACACACTTCTAAGTAGTATGCATTCTGATTTTTTAGCAACAAAAGCATCAATTGGAATTAGGTTACCTGTGGAAAAATAGGCGAAATGTGCTAAAGAAAACCAGTTGGAAATAGGTCCCAGGAGAATTGGCCCATAGAGCCCAGGACCATCCAAACAGCACACCTTTGTTTGCTCCCCAGCCATAGTCTTAGACTGTAGTTACACATGTATATATGGATATGTACACAGCATTTGTATATGGAATTTTATGGACAGCAGATTATATAATTCTGCACATTACAGAAAGCAACCTGTCTTTCATAAAGGAAAAAGTTGATAACATGACAAGGAAAACAATTTTTTCTTCACTTCTTTTATTTAACTAAAATTGTTGTGTATGTAGTTGATAGAAAGGTACCTGCTAATTTACATTTACTTATTTTTCAAGATTTCAGAAAGTTGTTTAAGCAATGAGTGAACAAAAAGCTGCACTCTTAGTTTTTCACTTTAATACTATTGATTATATAGCTTTAAAATTACCTGTAGTTTGGGATTGCATAGGGCAGGTAGAGAAGCATCAAGTACAGAGCATCTGAATGTGAACTTTCATGACTTTATTTAGACAGTAAACCTAAAAATGGAATTGTTGCCTTAAGAATAATTTAATTTAGTGAATGTCAAATATGCTGCTATTTTATGCTAAGATTTGGTCTCAAAACACCTAGAGACTGATGGCTTTAGGAACTGATTTATGATSCTGTTTCAACAGGCAGTTAGGTGGGTGCTGTTGGCCTGAGAAATACATTTTTGGAGACCAAAAGAAGAGAGATGATCTTGCATTTAAAACATCAAGAGACAGCTGTAACCTTGGACTGTTTTTCTTTAGAACACACAGTTCTGTTTCACAAAGGTTTCTGGTCCAAAATCTTGTATTCTAGGCCCTTGAGTCCTGTTTGAGGTAGGACTAAGAATGAGGGCAAAGAGCTTTTAACTGACACCTGCTGGAAAACCCAGAAATGTAGGGAACACAAATAGCCTCAATTAGCAGTTTAAACATTTATAAAGTGCATTTTTACAAGCATTTACTTCTGCATCTTCCTAAAGTATAGCAAATGTTCAAATGGGAGTTTTGACTCAGAGTGTAAGATGGGGTACAGAGGTTTTATATAGTTTTTCTGCTGTTTTAAAGTCTGGTATGTAGGGAATTGTATTTGTGGGTTTGACTGGTGCAAGATCACGTGTTTGGCATTMCATCATTAGCTGTCTAAATTCTACAGGAAATTTTGTGTTATGACACAAGACCACAGGAGCCTATGCGAATAAATATTTTAGATAAACTTGGGTAAATGTTGGAAGAAAAAATATAGTGTGCTCTGTACTTCAGGTACTAGAACATGGAACTAAATTTAAAAAACCTGTTTGCTTGTACTTTGCTTTATAAGAAACAGTGTGTCAAAGGTTCMCAGCAAAACTCTGTGATAAGAAGCTGTAATTTAAGATTATTCAGACAAAGGAAATCTCACTAAATTCCAGCAGACAGCATGATTTTGTTTATGCTGTACAAACAAAATGTCCCRAGGTTTTGACAAATGAGGGGACTGTCAAGAAATCCCATTTTGCAGCAGTAGTGGTGTTCTGGTTTGCTTTCCTTAATTTATTTTTTACCTTTCAGTATTGAATAGAGATGACACCAATTCCTCAAGTTTTTAAAATAAAATACTTTATCATAGAATAAAAGCACTTACTATTACTAAAATCCTGGGATTTGGTTTTAGTAGAAGGAARAGGGCTTCTTGGTTCATATGAAACACAAAGAAAAGGGATTCTAGCACAATAAGCTGTTCAAGAAGAGCCTCATGTTGCTTTTTGCAGAGATTGTTAGAGTAGTCAGAATAAACACTTTTAGAAGACCTTTTTCCCCAAAGGTGATTTGGAAGTTTATTTTCCTTGCTATAATGAATGCTTTTTATTGAACAGTGTCCAAAATAGTCTGACCACTGAGTGAAGCCTGTGCTTGGGCTTAGTTATGAATTTAAATTAGGTTCTCTTCAGTCAGAATGTATTCAAAATTAGTCCTGTGCTACTACACCAGAAGTGAATTGCCATAGGAAAAWCCTAGTTGAGGAACTTGGAAAAAGACATCTTTAAAAATTACTGTTCAGGTTTTATTTTTTGACTGCAAAGCAAAATGTGCTAAGCAAACTCCCCAATATGCTGTTAATACTTGTGTGCACATATGATTTGCTTTTTGATTTTTTTTTTTGTAGATTAGAGCTTTATTATAAAGGATGATTTCTAGCACAGTTAATTGAAAGTTCAAACAAAAAAACTCAAACTAAAATTGGGAAACTTTGTATAGATACATTTGTATTCCATAACCTACTTAGAATAATTTTAAGTGAAGGGCCKGGAGTTGTACTTCAAGGAAAGTACCATTGACAAGTATCAGTAGAAATTTAGATGTTCATAATTTTATGAGAGGAAAAAAAAGAAGAAACTGTTGAATGGAACATGATTAACCCTCAGGGAGAGGTTATTTGTGTGGCTGTGGGATTTCATAAGGTTTTGACAGGATTCCTGTTCCATGTTTAACATTTCTGATGATTTTTCCTTGACTGTATACAGAAGATTTATAGAAACTTCCTGTCAAGTGCAACTGTTTTAAGCTACCTCTTGGTTCTCTAAATTTGATTTTCCTTCCTAAACCAGGATGTGTGTGCTCAYTGCAGAGTGGTCTGAGTTCAGGAACAGTCAGCATGGCAAAGCACTGCTYCAAGCCTCACCTTAGGATTGCTGTTGGAATGGTTGGTTGTGGGGACCCACTGATGGTTTTTTTTCTTGCCTGATAAAGTTTTCTTTCCATCCTGAGCAATCACAGTGTAACTGTGTAGTTAAATCACTGGTAACCAATTTTATCAACTACAGATTTGTTCCTGAAGCCTGGTGGCTACACTAGGCTGCTTTGCATAAGTGTAACTTCTCCATCCAGCAAAGTTCGTTCTAATTTACTCAAGTGGAGTGGGAACAAGGCAGTTTTTTAAAAAAGAAAAATGAAGAAACCTTTGTTTAAACTGTTTCATAGGTCTACTATGCAACAAAAATATCTGAAATAGCAAAAAGAATAGGAGCACCATGTGCTATCTTAATCTGTGTAAGTAGCAGGCATTTTGTGCTTGTTCAGCATCTTACCCTGAGAACTTAGAATTCAGGCAYCCTTTAATTAATCACCACTTATAGCTTTTACAGATATTGAAGAGATACAGCAGTTTGATTTATATTATATTCCTTTATCTCTGTGCTTATTTAATCTACTTGCAATGATTAAGGACAGTTCTCTAGCTGTCAYTGATGTTGGTGATCAAGTCCTCCTGCATGCTCTTGTGGAACACAGTTTCTGACAACAACAAATGAGTTGCCCTGCATTCTTATTTTTGTGGGTTTTTTTCAGGTTTACATGCCATGAATTTATTTTATGTGGTAAGGAATACTTACAAAATGTATTTCTGATGTGCTGTCTGAGCTTTCTATCAGTATGTTCACCTTCCTAATGAAATGTGTAAATCCATTGGTTTCCAAATGCTGTTCCTAGAGGAAATAGGCAGGACATGATTTAGAAAACTTTCAGCTGTCTAGAAATGTACTGATTTTGTCAGCCTCTGATAAACAAACATATTTTACCCTGGATTGAAGGAGGTGTCAGGAGCTCACGTAGATGCTGTGTCTGGCTCAGGAGGCACTGAGGGCAGGCAGCTGCAAGCTGAAGATGACATTTTCTTAAATCACTGTTACTTGATCCTCAAATAAGCCTTTGACTAAAGCCAGTCTTTTAATCCCAAATGCAATAGGAAAACCAGGAATTTTGCTTGTTTCTAATTTCTGCTTCTCCCCTTCTGTGTGTTTTGGATKGAACTGGTCACCCCTTTCCCTAAGGGGACTTGGGAACCCCCCCTCCAGGTGGTGGGAAAACAGATTTTGAGGCATCCTTCAGCTCATTCCTYAGCTGATCAAGTGAAGAGCCTCAAAAAAAAAACTCATAATGGCATTTCAAGTTTGATTGCAGTTGATTCTGTCTTCATTTTCTGAGTGCTAAATGAAATACATTGTRATGCCAGACCACATTAGTTATTTAAGGAAAAAAAAAAGCCTCCTGTGCAATGGAATACATTAAAAATCAGCTGTATTTTGTACCTCCTAATGGCTAAGGGAGGGAAATGATTTGCTGACTTCTTTAAATTTTGTGGCATTTTTGGCTGATAAATTGTGTAAGTAATTTCTTTTCTTTGGGCTTTTACTCTGAATGACCAAATACACACAAATAGTTGCAATCACCAGTTGTTGACTTCAGATGTTTTTCACCTTAGACTGGAATTTTTTCTTACCTTTAAGGCTGCTATGAATAACTTTTGGATGCTTTTAAATAGTTCTGCATTTCATACTGCCTTATAATAATATTTTTCCTTTTTTTTTTTGTTATAATTTACAATGTGTTCTCTTTAGAGAGAGTGAGGGGAAAAATAACAGCCTTTGGATGAAAGCAAGTTTTCAACCAAAATTTCCAAAATAGTAGAGAAGCTGCTGTCTTAAGAAAATTTAAAAAGACATAATGACAACAAACACAATAATAACAGTAATAATAATAGGTACTAGGCCTTTTATTGCCTGAAAAAGTCTTAAACACATCTCAGTATGGACATTAGGCCATGAAGGCATCCAAACTCTTCACTTGATTTTTTTGCTTTGAAAATAACAATATTAAGACTCACTGTTTTTGTTTTCACTAAAGCTTGTAAAAGTTTGTCTGTCAGATACTTCTTAAAGTAATTCTAGTTTTGTCTTGTGTTTTCATGTGAGAAATCTTTTCACAGCTGAGAARACTAAAGAGTAATTTGAGGAATAATGTTTTGAATCTTGTGAAAGGTCTCTTTGAATGCTTGGATGCATAAGAAATTGTCCCATACATCAGACWGAGTGTTCAGTTTTGAGTTGAACTCTTCAAATCTGCTTGTTAACCCAGTTTAAAATTTGTAGGCTACTAAGTTTTTGGTAACTAATATTGATATTATGTTTAGAAATGAAATGAAAAAGTGGAAGGAATGGAAAGGAAACTGATAAGTATGGCATGTTAAACTTATCTCCAAATAAAGTATTCTTAATRATTTCACTTGGAATTTTTCAGTTTTCTATATTCAAAGCTAGTGTAGAAGTTTCAGTTTTTCAAACAGATTGACATAGAAAGCATGAAATTGCTGCTACTGTCTGTCATGAGTCCATGTGGCAATGTTTTTTTGGTAGAAAATGCATACAGCAAGCTATAAAAATTCTGTGCAGTGGCTCAGTATTGGCATGAGAGATTCAGGCACAGCATTACTCTTGTTAATTGCTTAAGATTCTGCTCAGTTTCTAACAARGAAAAGATCCTGTCTTTCAGTGTTCATCTCATGTGTTGCATTTTCATTATCTTRTATAAAACAGAATGCTGGTTTTCCAAGCTGTCTTTATACTGTTAGTTGCTGATTATTAAAGACAGCTTTTCTGTGATTGCTTAGAGGTATTTATTACAAATAAACAAAAGAAATCCATTCACTTTTCAGGATGAATGCTTTGAACAGAAGGAATAATGAAATACAAACACTCTGTAGCTATTTTACCAGAGCAAAAATGGCTGAAGAACAAATACAAGTCTTTAATTGATGAAGGTTGTCTTTAAGTTCAGCCAAACTAAATTTAGATTTCTGCCACAAATAATCAGTCTGCTTGTTTTGGGTTTTATTAGGATAAATATCCCACTTCTGGAGTGAATGTTTAGTCCCAGAAGCTGAGGAGATGACACCTCTGATTTCCAGGTTGTTTAACTGTTGCTTTTCAGTAAAAAGCTATTTCCTTACCAGCTGACACATGATCTCAGTAGCATTAGTTCAAGGCTGAGTGAAAGTATCTGTTTTCCTTCTGCTTTTAAGTTCCATCTCTGAATGACAGAAACCCAAAGTAGTTGTCTATTCTGTTTACCTTTTCTCTGTTAGTGCACCTGTGTTTTTTTCTTTTCTGTGCTATTAAGCCACTATAAAAAATAAATAAATTTGAGAGCAAAGAAAGAAAAATCACAAGGTAAAGCAACAAAGAGGAAAATAAAACTAATTATATATGTGTTAATTATTCTGTTCAGATGGATTTATTTTGGAGGATAATCATGTAACTGTAAAATGACAGTTCCATTYCTGCATGTACAGCAGTATGTTCTAATGGCATCTTTTTCCTTTTTTTTTGTACTCCTGTTTTTATTGGCCATTGCTTCACAGAAGTTCCTTAGCTTAATTTTAATGCTACTCAATTAATGATATTGCAGAAGTGTCACTGGGCACTTGTTGTTTTTTACATTGCCTGTCTCAAAGGCTGAATGGATGTATTTCCTATAGAAGCAATTGCTGAATGAGAAAAGGGTATCAGRGGCTTCTAACTAAATACACATTTGTAGAGAATTAAGTAACTATAGACAGTTTTGCAATGTTACTAATGCAGAAAATAGTCTCTGTAGGGCAGTTGTCATATGAGCAGACMAATGGATTACATAGGTGAATATTTACAGGGAAACTGAGCATTAAATATTGGATCTAATAGAAGTTTGTACTTGCTATTTCTTACTTARCCTAGTCTAAGAGAAACTCTGTAGCTCCTTTTCTTTTGATTTAACTTATGCCTTGAATGTTAGCAAAATTAATGAAGTAGCACACCTCAGTATTTAGTGGCATTGTCATAGCTTTCCTTTTAAAAACCATCAGCAAAGTGTCTTATACTAATTATCCACGTGCAGCTATGGGTTAGCAAGCTTTCATGTAAGCAAACACATTTACTTAAATCACCATCTGTAGTGAGCTCCATCTGAGAGAGAAAAATGCTCTTGCAGCTGTGTGTTGGAGATGGGGGCTGAGCAATAGGTGTTTTGAAATTCAATTGTTTAAAATGCACACTGCATGGAAATGGTGATGGGGATTCTTTTGTTGTCAGCATCAGCAAGAACATTTATATGCTGAGCTGGCAACTTGGAATCAATCATACTGTGGATTTATTATTTAATAAATTCTATAGGACTGTGATTTTGCAGCATGGATTTGCTTTACTGGATTATATTGTTTTCATATAATCTTTCTGTTCCACTTACAATCTGCATGTTGTACAAAAGAGTATTTTGAGCTTCTGTTTCCCTAAAAATAGAGTAGATATTCAAGGGTGAGTTTTATCCTTGTTTTTGAAGCTCTAATGTCATAATTTCACTTAAGATGTAAAAAATAACAAAAGTTTGCATTCTGTCTTTAAAGCAGGTTTTTATTGTGAGCCATAGATTATTTATTTTAAACATTTATTTATTGGTAAGAAGCATGATAATTAAGTATTTAAAATAACTGAACAAAAGCAGGCGTGGGTGATGTAAACCCAAGTTGGAGATGAATGCACAAAGACCTGAAGTTGGGCTGAACTCACTCTTTCTGTCCAAGGGTGCAGCACAGAGTACACAAACTCATGGAACCATTTAGTTTGGGAAAAAGCTCTCAGCTCTTTCTTCCATAAATGTAGAGTGGAAAAAATGAATGGATTTGGGAAAATGTAACTGATGATGTAATGGCAGCACTTCAATGAACATTTATTGTAGAGTGTCAAGAGGATAGCAGAACTACAAAAATGTAGGATTTTGTGGTAACTGTAGGTGCTTTTCAGAAGTGTTGTGTTATGAAACAGAGGAAAACATCACACAACTAAGTGCTGTGTAGAAATTTCTGGTGTTKCTTGAAGACAGATTGAATGCCTGGCACCTGCTTAGTAAGAATTCTTCCTTGAGTTCAGCTGGCTRTTTAATGAGCTCTGGAGGYTGAACAAACCATTTAAATCCTGAAATGGACATGCTATTTCAATAATATCTTACAATTAATTAGGTTTTTTCATTGCCTAGTACCTTTTTCKCTATTTGTCTTAGGCTGTGGCAGAGAGGTGAGGGTGTGTATGGGATGGGAYACTGTCAAAGAAGGATTTATTGTGTGTTATTCCTTATCAGTATAAGGGAAGTTTAAAGCTCAGTCTGTGATAGGAATTCCATATGAGATTATAAAGTGGAGAATAAACTTTTATCTCAGTAGGGTACATATCTGTTCCCAAGCAGGACCTCATATATTCCATCCTTTATCCTAGTCATAATTAAAACTTTAAAGCAAAATATGAACATCATGGTAGGTTCAGAGTTACTTTGGATTGAAGAAAGACTTTGGATGTGGTGTGACTTTTAGCAGGGAGTCACTCCATTGATGTGGGGATGTATTGTCGCATTTACCAGGGACACATGAGGAAGTTTTTACACTTGGTTAGGAATAAAAAATGGCTTCCTAAACAAGATAGTAATTCAAATAAACATGGAAAGCAAAAGGAAGAATAGAGCTCAAGAACTGGGAATGGGAACRTGTTTTGAGGTGAGAATCTGTCAGGCAGCAAGAGTGGCAGGGAGCAGAACACTGTGGAGAAAATTACTGTGGCTTTAAAGTTGAGTGGAGTGATGATGATGTTTCTGTGATTCTCCTTCAGTTCAGATTTCAGGAGCTTTTAAAGTTACCTGTTTCCTGCTTCTAGAAGATTCTTCTTTGTGGACTAAACCTGGATGTTTACTCTGCCCTTGTTCAAATGGTTTCAGGGATTTCTTTTTGTTCGCTTTTGTCAAAAGCAAGAATTCCATTTATATTAGATCTTTTACCAAACATCTGCAATAATACTTCAATTAGACATTTTAAACTAAGTGGATCTTGTCTTGCTTTTGTCATTGGTCAGGATTTTACCTTGTATAGCAAAGATGAATTATGAATCATTTTCTGTATTGCATGTTGAAATGGTGAGTTTGAATGGCTTTTCTCAAACTGCTCTTAAGGTGTGGAGGAGAGCCTCTAATGWCACACAAAGAGTTTTTAACTCTGCAAAAAATAAAATAAGTGATGTGCTAGTGAGTCTTCTGAAAAATACTATAATTGAAGTAGTAATAGATAAATAATACAGCTTGTAGGGAATGTGTTTGGGACAAAGTATTTAAATCTATGGATATTCATTTAGTTATCAATGAAGTAAAGTATGATTAAGGAAATCTCACTTTTCCTTTTTGATTTTACAGCTTGCACATGCAGTGGGCATGCAAATATCTGTCACATGCAAACAGGGAAATGTTTCTGCACAACRAAGGGAATCAAAGGAGACCAGTGTCAACTGTGAGTACAATTAAATGTAGCCTAAAGTTACTGTAATCCTTGATTAGTGAATTATCACTTTTTTCCCCATTTCACATCCTTGTTTTGGTGCTTGATTTAGTGATTGACCTGCTAATGTTTTTATGGATATAGTGTTCCCTAAATTTCTCAGGTAATTTCACTATTACTTAGACTTTAGTGAAGAATTACATCACAAATATTAGTAATGTTTTGAAGACATGAAAGACTTAAAAAAATCCATTTTGTGTCCAAGAACAAACTGRAGAATTACCTCTATTTGTCTTCCTTTCTCTTAAGTTTTTAAAATATTAGTGTAAGGAAAAAAGACATAGGAGTTGGTAATTACATTTATTACATTTGTCAGTTATCTTGATGGGAATCTACAGTGATTAAATTTTTAGGGTTTTGGAACCTTACTWAGGTGTTCTAGACATTTTCCCACATCATAAAATGGAATTTGTAATGGAAAATACTCTTCTTTTTGCACTGGAATAGCTTTTTGTGTTTAGAGGAGGAGTTTGCACCTTCATAACAAATGGAGTACTCAGAACAACCAAGCATTGAAGTGGAGTAACTTGTCAAGTAGAAGAAATAACACRCTGAAGTGAATTGTGAATAGCTTTATATTCAAAGATGTTTCTTGCTGTCTGTTYTATCAGGTACACCATGTTATTTAATAGGAACCTTATTTATTTTGCAGTTATAATTATTTCAATAATAGCTGGCAACAAACTTATCTTGGCAGTGTTGTTTGGAGCTGGGGAARAGGCACCTGAACCCAGCTAACTCCTCCCCAGCAGGGAGAGGTGCCAGGTGCTTCTGCTCTGCCTGCCACAGGACATCCACTTACACCACATTTGTGAATTTGTCTTTAATGCACTCAGTGAACTGGCTTGGATCCTACCCTTAACACATGGCTTGATAAATTGTAAAGAAACAAAAACTTCTGGTGCAGAGGCTCAGTGTATATCTGTGAGAAAGAGCTGTGCTGGCAGCTYTGCTGTTCCCCTGCTCCCTCTGGGACTCGGTGTCCAGCTCATTGAAGACTCTCAGGATGAGATGGGAAATCAAGATTAGGACTAAGTGATGAAATTTGATCATGACAAAAGCTGGAATAATAGTATCTTTAAGCTCTGAATTAAGTCCTCACTGAGAAGTCTTTTTTCCTCTCTTTGTGCCCATACAATTAATCAGTTCTAGGTGTTAATGAGTGATCTGATTACCAGCTATGGACTTGTACTGGTGCCATTCTAACTGTGCAAAGAAGAGGAAGGAAAAAACCTAACAATTTCTCCTCTGTCCTGTGTAACACTTGAACCACAGAAAAAAGTTTCTGTGCTGAAAATGCCAATTCTTTACTGACTACCCAGCACATAAGGCACTCCTTACAGGCCTTCACCCCAGCCTGTCTTTCATGTATCTCTGTGATTGTTGTTGTCCTTTGTCCTGTGTCTGTTTCTTCACTGTTTTTTCCACTCTTGATTTGGAACTTCTGTCTCAGGTGATTGSTGCTGCTCAGCTGTATCAGTTTGCTGAGTTTGTCTCTCCTAACAGGTTCTTTTATCCCACTTACTGAGCTAGAAGAGAAAAGCTTTTCCTAGCTGTGGATTCCCTGGTCAGAAGTTAGAGCAATCCCACAACACAGATGAAACAAAAATTTGAATTTTGACTTTTCAAGAGTAAACTTAAAATTCCACTTTCAGACTGAAACCCCCCTTTTTAGTCACATTATAAAACATACTGCTCAATCTAGTTCTAATAAATGTCCACACCATTAATTTCTTAGACATACCTCTATTGTGAAAGTGGAAGAAATACTATTTTATTTATAAAAATACTTATTTGGTAAAAATCTTTCCTGTATGTAAGCTTAAAATAGTTATTTAATAATGTAAGGATCTGTGCATAAAAAATAAGCACTTATTGATAGTCTGCTGTACATAAGAATGAGATTTTAAAATATCCAGCCGTACTCTTTTGTATAACTTCCCCCCACAGAAAGGTACAATTCCTCTTCCCAGATGGAAAGGCAGGTAAAAATRTACTGGGTTATGAATCACATTCACCATTGTGTTGATATCACTGCAGCTTTATTTGCWGATAGCAGAGTAAATCTCTTCCCAATTATTTCCACACAGAGCTTCTTCTCTTGCTGCTTTCCAGTTGGGGAAGAATTGGCAGCAATCATACAATACATTCACTTGGTTTGAACTTCCTTTATCAGAGACACACACACAAATCCCAAAACCAAATAGACAAAAAGGAATTCTTGTTGCTGGAAATTTAATAAAAAACCCCTTATTCTATTGAGAAAYTCTCTTTTCCTAATATGATCCATTTAATACTGGTTACCATGGTGGTTGGTGTAAGTTAAAGTTAGAAAGTATAATATTTAGTGGTTTAAATTACTACAGGACCAGCATTTTCCTGATTCCAACACTTTTCCCCCCCTATTTCTATCATTTGATCACATTTCACTATTAGTTTTACATATTTGGTTGTATTTGATAGGAGGTGTTTTCTACCTGTTCATGCTGAGTCCAGTCCTTGAGTTTTCAGTGTAAGAGAAAGCCTTGACATGCYAATGCATGTTACCCCATTTCCTGTGATGTTTGGAGGAGAATGACAGCAAAATCTGTCATGTAGCTGTTGGTGGGTTTAGCAAGTGCCTCTCTCCCTATTTAACTGCCTGAAATTTTCAGCTTGCCTCTGTAGGGACTGGTTCATGCCCTGAGCTGGTTCTCAAAGAGCTGGATCATTAGGTTTCTAAGGAGAACAATAAAATAAAACTCCTACTTTAACATTTATGAGTACATTTCTGTTTTAAATGTACTCATTTGCTGCTCTACATGTAGTAATTATTGTCAGATGTTTCAAGGATTTCAGATATTTTTCCTTTTAATCCATGTTGCTAGCATCAATCATTTTTTCTTAAATTGCAGCTTTCATTTGAGCAATATGTCTAATATCAAAGTTTTAGAACATGACCCAAATGCACTCTAATGGCTCAAACCCTCAGAAGGCACTTGAAACATTTGAGATCTAAAATTTGAAGAAAAGGAAAATACAGGTTTTTGGCAGTATTGTATGTCACCCTTGCCCTTTCTGTTGATTTTCTTTGTTCTGCAGAAGGCTCACTTTGGCTGCTTTGGTATATTCAGGATATTATATGTAAAGTTCATGAGGCTCTCTGGGATCTTTGAGTTGGAGGCTCCCTATAAGTGAAACTACGCTTTTTGTAAGCATTGTTACTCCCAAACATTACATTTTATTCAGGAAGTTGTCCAGTTTTGCAGAAATAARGAACTGGAGTTGGAATATCATTCCTAGAAGACAGTGGTCTCAGAAGAGGAGTGAGGATCAGGTAGTGGCTGAKGGAGAAGCTGCAAGCACCTTGCAGAGAGCTTTGTACCCCTGGAGTTCACTGTGTTCTGCCTACATGAAATATGCCTTTTGTCTTTCTGAGTTTTGTACTAATTGTCTGGGTAATGGGGAGCAGTTTGGGCATGAGAGTTGCTCTTTCATGAGAATAAAATATTTTTGCTTTGGCTCCCAAGTTGGCTTATTGCCATAGCTGACTGGATGCACATATATAAAAATGTCTTTAGGTTTAGCAATTTCAACAGAGGAGAATCCTCTCACCACTGGGCTTTAGTTGTTTTCTAGGATTTTGTATAGTCATTGCTTCCTCTTCAGGCTACCTCTAAAAATGCCAAGTGCAGAGCAAAACAGGTGTTTTTTACAATTGTTCAAACACTCCTGGCTGCAAAAGGAATGCAAGCAGTGTCCTTGTCTCTTGTCCCCAGTTGGTTTACATTTGTATGCATGCTGGACAGAGATTTAATTAATATCCTTYTGGTTTCCTATTTGAAAAATATATGGTCCTGGATTTTCTTTCAAAAGAAGTGAATCTCTTGTTCTTAAAAATTGTTCCTCCAGTACCATGGCTATGTCACTCAGTGTCTGGCATTTGAATAATCTGTTTTACTCAGTGCAGGTTCTAGCAGTGGAACAGGGCAGGCTGCCCAAGCCTCTCACAGATCCCTTGCCAGTGTGACCTGTTTTGAATTCCAGTGCTCAGGATGCATTTGTTGTAAGGCAAATCTCTTTATATAAAATGCTAGTAATTTTTGGTGCCAAGTGTCAGTTGTCTAGGGATGAACAGTTAGGGTAATATTTCTATGTGCTATTTTTATTAACACAGCTGAAAAGAATAGGTAAGTTTGCATGTTCTTTATGTCTGAAATACACTCATAAAGATTTAAAGCTAAATACAGGATGAAGACACTTATTCTGCCTTTAATTAGTTAGGTACTGACTTGGGACTGAGGTGCAATGAGGAGTGGGAGTGGTGCTAATGTTTACTCCTACAGGAAAAAGAGAAACAAGCATGGACTGTGCCCCATGGAAGAGTTACTGGGAGCAAGAGAGAAGGGGAGGTTATGACTGCCATAAACTTGCTTTATTATTGAGTCTGATTTTTTTCTTACCCAGCAAAGTTGCAGCTTTTCTGTGTTTGTTTTCAGAAAGGAGGTCGAGGGGCTTTGTGGATTGGGCTGGCTTTACATCTTGCCTGGGGCTAGCTTTAAAGCAGAACTGCATGTATCTCATAACCAATACTTTGTCTTAGTCCCAGACAAAGTCAAAACAGGTTGCAAGGATTTACAATTTGAGGTTGTCTTTTTTAACCCCAGTTCAAGCTGTTGAAAATGATGGGGCTGTGCTGCATTGCATCTGCCAGGGTGTGCTATGAGGACACCTGGGGATGCCTCTCTGTGGCCAGCCCTGGAACTCAGGTAAGAGTTTGGGATGCTGAGTAACAGAAGTCACATAACAGAACCCAGTATGGACAACTCTTCTTGTAAAGTACCAGCCCAGTGGGAGAGGTTACACCATCTCCTGGCATTGCTGCTTTGAGAAAATGAAAGAGATGAGAATTTCTTGTAAGACAGCCAATAGAGTGTTCAGATTCCAGAAAACACTTGCAGGAGGCTGCTGACAGTGGAGACAAACTTCTTTTCAACATCTGGCTCTACCAGCCATTTGTCTTCCCTCACCTGCATGAACCAAATACCCCCAAAACTACATTCTGTTCTTTCTGTCCAGATAAAATGTTCAGGTCTCCACAAAACATAAATACATGCAGCTTGATTATCATGGTCAATGCCTTTGTTAACCATTAATGTAATACTCTGTTCCTTCATGTTGCTGGGGTTGGATTATAAACTGTCACTGTTCATGTTCATTACATTGTTCATGTAATTAATCTCACAAATCAGAAATTGCCATGTATGAGAGAGGGAACTGTGAATTCCTCTGCAGGCAGGGRAGAGAAATAACACAGATTTCCAGTAGAGTATSAAGTTGGTTGACCCTTTGTACTGCTTTTGTTAAAGATAAGTTGTTCACTTTATAGAAGAAAGTAACTGATGGCTTTTCTGGCTACTCATTCTTCTGTCATCAGAAAAAAACCTTCAGCTGAGTTTTCAATGACAAAGCCAGRTATTTCMGGGAGTTATTTTTAAAAGTTCCACTATATMCTGCTCTGTTGTAACTGATTAAATTCAATGTATGCTGTGTTACAGTAACAACCCTCTACATCACTATTATTATTGCTGGCTACTGCTACTGCAGTCAGCTTTGGACAATTAACTGTGGAGCAGAAGGGAGGAAAGTGATATTTCCTTTGTGGAAGGCAAATATTTAAGGAGATTAAAAAAAAAAAATTGAGAGTAAACAGTCCTACAGAACTTTATGGAGGACAAAACCTTTTCAAGGTGATCATCTTCCAGAAAACAGATGTTGCTAGCACAGTTTTTTATGGACTTGTATCTAGGACAAAGAATTTGATGTATTTTATTATTTTTGCCTTCATGGCACACAATCACTGGTCAGTTTTAGTATATGTGAACATTTGAGAAAACAATGGTCTCAGAGTGGTTTTAATTTTAGGTGTTTCTTAGGTTATTTGGTGTTTTTTCTTTAGTATCCTACTATATGTGATATATATCTGTATAGAAGATAAGGATCATCTTTAAAAATRGCTTATCAAAATGTTATGTATGATTATGGGCCCTCTGTGCTGGAAAAGAGCTGAGGAGGAAARCAGTATTGCTGTGCCCTTCATCAAAACCTTTCATTAAATATTTGTTTTTGCTGTATAAAGCCATCAGTTTTCAGTTGTTCCATAAGCAAGTAGGTTCTTTTTATTAGTTTTCAATTTAGGGTAAGATCAATTAATCTGTACTKATAGACTATTGGATTGCTACATTTGGAGATGTATGAATTGTTTCTGAATTTTTGTACAGTTTTCCCTTTCTCCTGTGGTTTCCACCARGGAGAAAATAGATTCTTAGCCTTCTCTGGTAGAAGCACTTGAAATATATTCTAGTAAAAAAAATAAAGAAATTATTTCCCTGAATAATTCATGGTACTTCATTATCTGAAGTTTAGACAGAGTGGAGTTATATTGTAAAGAGAATCATGATTTAGTTACAGACATTGATTTCAATACACAAAATTGGGATTTCATTATGTGCTGCTAGACTTTAAATACTCAGTAATGGAAACTCCACTTATGAGGAAAACAAGCAAAAATTGTTGTGGGCCACGCATGTATTGAGTTGTGAGACATAATATGGCTTCTTCTGGTTTGAAAGTGATCTGTGAAATTGAGATGATTTCAAAGGAACCCCAGCTGTTTCTGAAAATAGTATATTTTGCATGTTCATGTAAATTCTGACCTTTTTTGAGATTTGTGATGGGGAAGATTCTGTGGTGACCTTATTAAATAGGATTGGCTGTCCCCCAGAACTCACCTTTTCTGGTTTTGTTGGCTTTG